>JAJJMC010022854.1:896960-1033314 GCA_023531435.1 Papaver californicum
TTGTTGTTGTTGAAGAACACGAAGAACAGAGGCTACGACAACGGTTTCTTCAACCTCTCAGCCACGGTTTCTTCATCCGATGCAACATATATCTTCGTCTTTGCAATATTTATCTTTAACTGCAACGGTTTCTTCAACACATCTGCAACGGATATATTAGCATATGCAATGTTTATATTCAAGTTGTATTACAACAGCTACTCTGTAACGTCCATAAAACGTTACAGATTTCATGTTATATTATTTTTAGCTTCTTTTCATCTTTCAAGCACTTTTTGAGCTATGTACCAATCTTTTGAGGGTGTTTTGAGCAAGATTTTTCCATGATTACTTGGTAACATTTAATAATTCTTTTATGACTTTTGCACTTAATTGATTGTGATTTTATTTGACGGTTTATGCTGGGACCTAGAGCTTTTGATGAGTCATGCTTGTGATTCACAATTGATATTTTAAAAATCTACCTTTGGAAAAAATTAGAGTCACTTATTTGAGCTAGAATTGTATAGAATTATTATTTTTGGAACCAATTAAAAGTGGTTAATGGTGAAATCCATAGCCTCGGTATTTGTGAATATTATTTTCATCTTTTGTGTATATTTTCTAGTTTAAAAATTAGTTTATTAAATCTAAAATCAATTTTCACAAGTTCGAGAGTTTGAAACCTTTTTCTTACCACCATCTACAAACCACATCAGTTTTTGGCGCCGCCGACGCAGACTTGTTTTTAGATTTGTTTTTAGTTTTTTTTTAGGTTAATTAGTTTAGTTAGATTTTTATTTTATTTATTTATTGTTCTATTTTTTACGTTTTTGGGTATTTTTCTTTTTATTACAGGTTTTTGATAAAAAATAAATTGGAGCCAAATATTATATTGATTGATTAAAGACTTGGAGTCAAAGATAAATCGAAAAGAACGGAAAAAGACGACAAGAATTTTTTTAGTTAATTTTTTTTTAGGGTTTTATTTATTCTGTTTAGAAAATTATATTAGAAAATTCTTATTATTTTTGTAATTATTTTAGGTATTTTTTTGTTTTTCCTTATTTTTGGACTTTGGACTTTGAGCTTTTGAACTTTGAGCTTTTGAACTTTATTATTATTTTTAAACCCTATGGAAGGGTAATTTAAATATAAACTGCAACAGGGAAGGACGACAATTACGATATTGTCTCGACCCCTCGGGTTCATACACTGACACAGGAGTTGGTGGCCCGAGTTGACTCCAACGATTCATCCCTCGTCTGGTATGGGAGGTAAGACTCGATCAACCCACGAATCCCCTGCAAGTGGGTTTACTGTATTTTTTTGTATGCATATATGTTGAAGAACTTAATACGTATTTATTTTCTAGTAAAGGGCAAGACTTGCCATATAAGATAAGGACTCGGATTTCATCACTGTTTCCTTCTTATCCGCCTTAGGAACATGTTACCTAATGTGAACCTAATCCTTAATATTTGACTAGAAAGAAGACTGATAGGGTATCAAGCTTATTGGAAAATCATTACTGTATTGGTTACTTTGTTAGCCTAACTTAAAGGAAGATTATATTAAGTTGATTCGAGATGCCTTGTAACCCAAGGAAACGTTGCCAAAGAGGCAGGGTTATCAAAGCTCCTTAGAGGTTATACTGTTTCTATCCGACTTAATCTAATTCAAATCGTTCTGAGAGATTCGCTAAAACTGTAAGTAGTTGCCTTTTGGAAGAATAGAAGCTGGTCTAGAAACAATCTAAGTGGAACCATCATGTTTTTTGTTTGATAGATTCAGTAAGTTTGATTTGATTGAGTCATCCTTGTTTGTGTTTATTCCCTTGATACAGGCATGTATTACTGTGTTTGTACTACTAGACATTCTGCTAATGTTTATCGTAATACGAAGGTGAAGTTATATTGTTGTTGGATTGAGCCCAACTGGTCATAGGCCTCAGATCAATCTCTTGACTGGCTTAGCATTTAGATAAATTGTATGGTTTCATGGTGTAGTTGGTTATCACTGTTGGAGAAAATGAACTTGTTATATTTTAGTCTTGGTGGGAATGGATCTTAGGACCAAGGGGTCACTAAGGAAACTAGCTCATTTTCACTTTTGTGAATGAACCTTTAGTCCCACATTGGAGAAACTAAAGATGATTCCTCTCTTTATTACCTAAAAAGTTGCATCTGAGGGAGGTCCCTTTAGGGGTTTAGACTATTTTGTGGTTGGGAGAGGACTAAGGCTATGGGCTAGTTGGTGCAACCATACTTTTCACACACGCGTGGTGTTTCGTACCAAAGCACGCACGTCGTCTCGGGTCGGTCTCGGGCTCGGGTGCAGTTGCGGTTGCAGTCTACGTCTTGCGGCTGAGGCTACGACTGCGGTTGTGGCTGTGGCTGCGGGTGCGGGTGTAGCTGTGCTACAGATGTGGGCATGAGTATGGTTGCGGGTGAGGGCGTGGCTGCGGTTGCGGGCCAACCAAGACTTACCTTTTTGAACAGAATATATTTCCTTAAAGAATTTAAGACTAAATTTAAAAAAAAATGTGGGGGGCGTCTGACCCGGCGTGATTTAAGTTGAATTAAAGATTAAATAAATTAGACCGTTTTAATTCCGTTTTAAACATTATGTTCGTGCTTCATGCACGGAATTGATTTTCAATCAATAGCCATTGAAGATATTCTCTTCTTCTACTTATAAAAGAAAACGAATTTCTTAATTCCAACTTACACCAGAAGTAGCTACTATCCTGACTTCTTTTCCCCTCTTCCTGTTTTGTTTTGCGCACTACTTGTTTATTTCTCTTCCATCTAAATTGTTGTTGAGTTCGTTTGAGGGTGACTAGTATTGTGCTTATACTAGTCATAACGGGCAGTTCTATCATGGACACATCTCCGTTGTGGGGGTATAGCATCTCTCATTTTTTGAGGAGTACCCGCGGACTATTGTGTTAAGGAAAATTTGCTGAGCAGGTGGCTCTGTCCATTGTGTGATATCAATTCAGTGATTTCTTAACCTTAACAACTTCTTCTCTTTAGTGCTTTCTATTGTTGCAGATCCAACAATCTTAACACAATAATCTTCTTCTGTAACAATGGGTAAAAGTGATGTTGACATAACAGAAAAATTTATTGGCAAAGATTTCAAAAGATGGCAATCCAAGATGTTGTTCTTTCTGAGTTTCCATATGCTAGATGAATTAGTTCTGAAATCCTTTGATGAGACTTTGAATGATGCTGGAAATGAAAGGGAGTTGGAAAGTTGGGATAGACAGAACTATATGGCAAAAAACCATATTCTGAACTGTTTAGTAGATGCGCTATATGATTTTTATAATGCAAAAGACAATTTTTCTGCGTTTGATTTATGTGCTGTTTTGGAAGCAAAATACCAAGCTGAAACTGCTGGAAGTAAGAAATTTTTGGTAGCTAGGTTCCTGGAATAGAAAATGTCAAATGAAAAATCTGCGGTTGATCAATTCCTTGAACTTCAGCGTATTATCAATGAAATTCTTGCTGAAGGTATGATGATAGATGAAACGTTTAAAGTGTCTGCTGTGATTGGGAAATTACCATCTACCTGGTCTGAATACAAATGAATATTGAGACATGAAACTGGTGAAGTCAGTATGGTTGAATTGGTTAAGAAGATTCAAGTGGAAGAATTACTGTGCTCCAAAGACAAGAACGTATCTTCCACAAGGGACATGTCCAACAAGGCTCATGTAATTGAACACAAGTCTTCCAATACTGAAAAGGGCGACAACAGCAAACACAACCCTAAGCCTGGTCATCACAAGAAAGGTATGTTTCAGAAACCCAAATCTGGCATTGGTAAAATTAAAGGTGCCTGTTATGTTTGCGGAATTCCTGGCCATATGGCAATGCACTGTAGAAAATGTAAGGACTTTAATAATTAGAAAAACAAGGCTAATTTGGTTGAAAACAACAAAATCGAGTTTTCTGGTACGGTGTGTGAAGTTAATTTGGTAACCAATGTGAGAAACTGGTGGGTAGACTCTGGTGCTATCAAGCATGTCTGTGGAAACAGAGATATGTTCACCTCCTATCAGAAGGTAGGGGAAGGGGAGAAACTCTACATGGTTAACTCATCCGCAGTACAGGTTGCGGGAAAAGGCAAAGTTGGGCTAAAGCTCACTTCTGGCAAAACTCTCACATTGAATGAAGTTCTTCATGTTCCGGACATCTGCAAAAATCTTGTATATTGTGGTATTTTAGATGATAAGGGTTTTAAACTTGTTTTTGAATTTGGGAAAGTTATTTTCACTAAGGGTAAGGATTATGTAGGAAAGGGTTATAAGACTGAGGGTCTCTACAAACTGAATGTAACCTCTGTTGAAATGAATAAAATTGATTCTTCTGCTTATGTTTGTGTGTCATTGAATGTTTGGCATGGTAGACTTGGTCATGTAAACTATAAGTCAATGAACAAACTCGCTAGCATAGGCTGCATACCCAAATTTATTTTGGATAATGAAAAACATAAATGTAAAATTTGCGTAGAATCAAAATATGCTAAAAAGTCTTATAAGAAAAATATTCAGAGAAATTCTAAACCCTTAGAATTAATTCATTCAGACCTTGTTGACATGAAATCTGTTCAAACTAGAGGTGGAAAAAAATGGATTGTCACATTTATAGATGACTCTACGAGGTACTGTCACATATATTTACATAAAGGCAAGGATGATGCCTTAGAAGCCTTTAAGATTTATAAACTAGAAGTTGAAAACCAAATGAGTACTACCATTAAAACTGTTAGGGTCTGACCGTGGTGGTGAGTATGTAATCCCTATAGGAGATTTTTACATAGAATACGGCATTATACACGAAGTAACCCCTCCTTATTCACCACAATCTAATGGTGTGGCTGAACGGAAGAACCGAACCCTTAAGGAGATGATGAATGCCATGTTAATTAGTTCAGGATTACCAGCAAATTTTTGGGGGGAGGCCGTCCTCTCAGCTTGCTATATCTTGAACAGAGTACCCTTTAAAGGATCGGATAAAACTCCATATGAGTTACGGAAAGATAGAAACCTTCTTATGCATACTTTAAAGTGTGGCGGTGTTTGGATAAGGTGTCCATTCCTCCACCTAAGAGAACCAAGATAGAACCCAAAATTATTGACTGTGTCTTCATAGGGTATCCTGAGCATACTACTGCATATAGATTTATATTTGTAAGTTCTGAAATTTTTGAAATTGGTGTGAAAACTATTATGGAATCTAGGGATGATGTGTTCTTTGAAAATGTTTTCCCATTGAAATCTGATTCTCGCATGATATCTGTTGATCCCTAGATATCCCTTCGACTAGTCAGACATTACCTTTAGAGGAAGATGTAGATGAATTTGAACCTAGAATAGGTAAAAGACTTATAACTGAAAAATCTTTTGGGCCAGACTTCATAACATGCTTAGATGAGACTGATCCACAGACTTATAGAGAAGCCATGACTTCTTCTGAAGCTCCATGATGGAAACAATCCGACATTAGTGAAATTGATTCCATTATACAACATGATACTTGAGAGATTGTAGATTTACCTCTAGGGTGTAAACCCATAGGTTGTAAATGGATCTTTCAAAAAGAAACGTAAGGTAGATTGAACTGTGAAAAAATACAAAGCTAGATTAGTAGCTAAAGGCTATAAACAGATAGAAGGTGTAGATTTCTTTGATAGTTATTCACCTGTTACAAGAATTACTTCCATTAGGATGTTAATTGCTATTGGTGACATTCATAACTTAGAGGTACATCAAATGGATGTAAAAACAGCTTTTCTAAATGGTGAATTAGATGAAGAAATTTATATGGACCAACCTGAGGGATTTGTAGTGAAAGGTTGTGAAAACAAAGTGTGTAAACTGAAAAAAAAAATTGGAAACAAGCACCTAAACAGTGGCATGGAAAATTTGATCATGTAATGATTTCTAATGGTTTTAAAATCAATGAATCTGACAAGTGTGTTTATACTAAACTTGTGAATGATGCATGTGTGATTGTATGCTTGTATGTTGATGATATGCTTATACTTGGTACAAACATGGATGTAATTAATTCCACAAAGAACATGCTAAATGAGAATTTTGACATGAAAGACTTAGGCCCTGCTGATGTGATCTTAGGGATGAAGATTAGAAGAAATTCTAATGGATATAGTCTTAGTCAATCTCATTATATTCAATTTGTGCTTAAAAAATATAACCAGTTTGATTGTAAACCTGCTTGTACTCCGTATGATCCTTGTTGTAGACTCAAAAAGAATAAGGGTAATGGAGTTTCACAACTTGAATATTCACGTGTTATAGGAAGTCTGATGTATTTGATGAATTGTACGAGACCAGACATTGCTTATGATGTGAGTAGTTTGAGTAGGTATACCTGTAATCCAGGGCAGGAGTATTGGGATGCACTTATTAGAGTGTTAAGGTACTTTAAGTACACTTTGAACTTTTGTTTAAATTATGAGAGATACCCTGTAGTCCTTGAAGGATTTTGTGATGCAAACTGGATATCAGACTCAGAGGAGTCTAGGTTTATGAGTGGATATGTTTTTACTCTAGCATGCGGGTCTGTATCTTGGAAGAGTTCCAAACAAACATGTATAGCTCGATCCACTATGGAATCAGAGTTTATTGCATTAGATAAATCAGGAGAGGAAGCCGCTTGGCTAAGATGCTTTTTAGAAGACATTTGTCTTTGACATAGGCCTGTGCCAGCTATATTTATACATTGTGATAGTCAAGATACAATAGTTAATGCTAAAAATAGCAACTATAATGGGAAGTCTATACACATTCGTAGAAGACATAATTCCCTAAAACAACTAATCTCAACTGGCGTTATTTCTGTTGACTTTGTGAGGTCTAAGGAGAATATCGCGGACCCTTTGACGAAAGGTTTGTCCAAGGAGATAGTTAGTAATGCATCGAGGGGGATGGGGCTTAAGCTCATCAATTAAAATTGTCATAAAGGATACTCAACCTTGCTGACTGGAGATCCCAAGATCAAGGTTTCGAATGAGACAACTAATTAGTGGTGGGTTAAAGGAAACACTACCAGAGAATTTCATTCTATGTCTCTTCCCTATGGTATAGACGTGATAGTGTGACTGCATGTGAAGGATGACTTTTTATTAAGTCTTAATGAGTTCTATAGTTTCAATTTAAGATTGAAGTGGGGTGTAGCAGTAAACACTCTTGATGGAACTCACCTATATGAATGAGGAAGTGGGTCGCTTCCTATGAGAATTGAGATGATTCTCTAGAGCATTATGAGAAACGGGATACGTCCAGGGCCAAAATGGACACAACGGCACGAACTTGACAACACCTAGAGTAATATCACGCATGGAAGTTATTGATGAACTACACCAACTGATGGCAGTTCAAGACATCACGTTCACTGTCCATCAAGTGGTTCCTGTAATTTCTCACTAAGTAAAGGTTCAAGACCTTATGGGCACCTATTGCCTATAGTGGTATTTCTCGCTTTCGGATTTCTGATTTTCATCGGATTTTCATTCATGTGGGGGATTGTTGGAAAAAATGAACTTGTTATGTTTTAGTCTTGGTGAGAATGGATTTTAGGACCAAGGGGTCACTAAGGAAACTAGCTCATTTTTCACTTTTGTCCGTCCAGTCGGTCGGGTTGGGCTCGGGCTCGGGTGCGTTTGCGTTTGCGTTTGCGGGTGCGGGTGTGGTTGTGGCTACGGCTGCGGGCGTGAGTATGGCTGCGGATGCGGGCGTGGCTGCGGCTTCGGGCCAACCAAGACTTACCTTTTTGAACATAATATATTTCCTTAAAAGAATTTAAGACTAAATTATATTTTGTTTTAAATGTGGGGGCGTCTTACCCGACGTGATTTAAGTTGAATTAAAGATTAAATAAATTTGGTAGTTTTAATTCCGTTTTAAACATTATGTCCTTGTTTCATGCACGGAATTGATTTTCAATCAATAGCCATTAATGCTATGCTCTTCTTCTACCTATAAAAGAAAATGAATTTCTTCATTCCAACTTACACCAGAAGCAGCTACTATCCTGACTTCTTTTCCCCTCTTCCTGCTTTGTTTTGCACAATGCTTGTTGATTTCCCTTCCATCTAAATTGTTGTTGAGTTCGTTTAAGGGTAACTAGTATTGTGCTTATACTAGTCATAGCGGGCAGTTCTATCCTGGACACATCTCCGTTGTGGGGTATAGCATCTCTCATTTTTTGAGGAATACCCATTGTCCATTGTGTTAAGGACAATTTGTTAAGCAGGTGGCGCTTTCCATTGTGTGATATTAATTCAATGATTTTTTAATCTTAATAACTTCTTCTGTTCAGTGCTTTCTGTTGTTGTAGATGCAACAATCACGTCAGTCTAACAAATTTGTTCTCCTGGGAAAAAAAATAGTATTTAGATAAATTATTAGGATGTAATCTTTGTTTTTATTTTTTAGCGAATCAATAATCTTCGGTATCTAAACTGATGTAGTTACTTGAGATGTTTCATGTTTATGTAAATATTCTTCACAGAGAAACCATGATGAAAAACACCCCAAAAAAACTCTTCTTACAGCGTGCTGTTTCTAGTAGGATCCAGGATTCACACAAAAGGGGTTCCTTTTCCTTTCTGTGCGACTCTATTTACTTCCACAAGGTTCTAACTAACAATTTTATGACAGTCCAATACTTAAACCTGTGTGTGGTAAGTTTTGTTTGTTTCTCTCAGGTTTTTTAATGGGGAAGCAGAAGCTGCTTGCTGATCTTACTACTGCAATACCTCCAGATGAACAGCGTTGCTGCAAACATAATGGGATAAAAGGTTGGAGATGCAGGAATCTTTTGAGTGCTGATAATCATCTCAAATATTGTGCAAAACATTACAATGATATGGTTGTTTATAACTCTAGTAAGAAAAGAAAAGTGAAGGTTGAGACTACAGAGAAGAAGATTGAGTTGAAGAGGTGTGATGGAGTCGAACTAAGATCATCGAGAAAAACTAGTGAATGTTTAGTTGAATTGGAAGAAAGTATGGAGTTTTATAAGAATAAATGTCTTGAGTTGTCTGTGGAGCTTGAGAAAAAGAAATTGGAGTGCATTGAAATACAGGCTAAATTAGCGAACCTGGAATCTAAAAAGATTGCTGGTGAAGATGAGTTCAAGGAGTACATAAGAGCACGAGAAGTAATTACTGACACCCGAATTCGTCGTCTAGAAGAAAGAGCGGAGAGCACACAAGAAAGAATCACTCACCTGGAGGGGAAAATTGAAAAAATGACTAGGAAAGCTAAGGATGAAAACCAAATAGATACAAGCAAAACGAGCACCCTTCATGCTGAAACCAGTGGTAGGAGGAACGGTCCTCTTGTGACTGAGATGGGAACTTACCATAGTGAAGCGGAAGATGAAATTCCAAAAATATCTGTTGTGAACATTTCTTCCGAGAGTCTAAATGCATTGCGTGGTGGCGAATCTTTTGTGGAAGATTCTGATAGCTCTACTACTGATTCAGATTTTTCTTTAGGCGAGGCTATGGACAAGTTTGTGATGACTTATTACAAAAAGAAAAGTGACGAAGATGAAAACAAATGAAATGGAAATTTGAGGATCACGACTCTGTATGAAAAATGATTGTTCATAATTAAGTTATTATTCTGAAATTGGCAGAACATCTGCAGGCAGCAGCATATAATTCATGACTATTTTTTGCTCAATCTTGCCTATCTTTGAAGAACAAAAACTTCTCAAAATCCCCGGGGATACACCTTATTTGAATGAAGGTGCCCCAAATAAAAGAGGTAGGTGCTATAAAACAAAAGATTCTTTAGCCGTTACAATCATGTCCGAAACATGTTTTAAATGAGTCCTGTAAGATGGAAGAGATTCTGGTTTCTACGTACGAAGACCGAAATTAGGGCTAGAATTTAAGTTCCGGGGCTGATGATATGAATATGAAAGAGAAAACAATGAAGAGAAGAGATCCAATTAGAATCCTCTGTGTTATCCGGAGAAAAAATCAATGGGTTGTCGGCTGCTGTAATTTTCCTCTGTTTTTTTTTCACTCTACAAATGCTCTGTATGCTCTTATTTTTCGAATTTAATAATTTTGGGATCATAAAAGGAGGTAAAACAACAGAAAAAAAATCAAAAAATGGAGTTTTATTTGCTATCAGAGGAGTAGAATTGTGAAAAGAAAGGTTTTTTTTTTTAGTGTTGCTAGTTGAAATGAAAAAAATTTATTGATCCAGACAGGAAACATCATTTCTTCAAGGTCTTACATGAAGAAGATGAAACCAGAATGGTATGCTCTCAACTTCATTGATTTTTGAAACAAGGCACGGAGAGGCTCTTTAGAGACTCGACTGAAAGGAGTCTAGAAAGACTTCTACCAACATAATGAAAGAACCTTCCGGGAAGCGGAACGAACTTTCTAGAATGCAAGCAAGTAGTTATGCTTTCAGCAGCGTGAGGGTTTTTGAATTCGATTCTTTACAATTACTTTCTGAGTTTAGGTTCATCATAAAAGCAAAAATTAACATTTGATCTTAAGAAATATAAGTAGGGAAATGATTCATGTTTTAAAAAAAACAGAGCTAAGAATCACCCAAAATCAATGAAATTTTCAACTAAGTTTCATAAATTTGTAAGCAACTGCACATATAAGAGAGTCTAAATGTCAATTATTACACCTAATTGACACTTAAACTCTCGTATGGTACTTTTTGTGTAACTGAAATGAACAAAATGGAGTTGATATGAAAAGTTAAAAGTAGTCTTTGTTTAATGATCAAGTCTGAAAACAAAGTCTGTTGAAGTTATTGCCTTTTGGCTTGATAGCGTGTAGCTTAATACTGTTAGAGGATAAACTAGACTTAGTCTAGCAACCATATTCCGGTCTCCCATAGGAACCAGACTCTTCACAACAACCACAACAACAACTTCTATTCTATAGGATCATTCAACCAATCTGAGTGCTATATAAACATGCTGTAAATGTATCTATCATAATCAATGAAATCATAAACTCTATTATGGTATCAGAGCTATCGATCCTAAACTTCTTCCGTCTGCTATAATTTTTTATTTTTTTTTCGTTTTCTTTTTTTTTTTTTCTCTCTTCTTATGGCTCCATCATCTGATGGCCTAAACATCTCTTCTTTTCTTAGGTTTTATTGTTATCATGAAGTATAAGTTTTATTTTTCTTAGGTTTTATTTTTATTTTATTTTTTTTTCGTCGCTTCTTAATAAACTATGATCATTTGCACTATTTTGTTAGCACTCCACGGAAAGAACAAGTCAACGCCGCCATCTTTCTATCAGGAGCTTCTTCTTTGGCTGCAGTCCACATCCATTCAGTACTACCAACACAGCAGCATAAAAAAAAAAAAAAAAAAAAAAATCCTGCATCTACAACCAGTTATCTCACCTTCATCTCCACCAGCATCATCTTTTGCACCACCCACCTGCTTACATCCTCCCCAAACCTGAATTTGTTTCCAGGAAATCATGGTTGTGTTTAAAAAGGGCTTTTAGAGTTTGTATACAAAGAGGATTGTTGGGTCTAAGCTATAAATAGAGACTTAGGTCTACAATCTCAACCCCTCTCACGACTGTCTCCATATCAACATAGAGGAGCTTTAGTCCTCTCCAAACCATCTTGCGTTCAGTCTTCACCTCCACCTGCACTTCACATCCACAGCACCATCGGTTCGCATCCTTTTCTTTGCATACCAATAGTGCATCATTGCATAGCACTTCAAGGTCACAGCACCAACAACAAGCCGCAGGAAGCACCTCTACCACAACAGCTCCACCGAGCCTGCAGCGAGCTGCACCAAAAGCAAGACGGCAACAACACCAAGCTTGCAGCAGTTTGCGCCTACACCGCCAATCCACCTGTTCGCAACAGCACCACAATACCACCACCAGTCGCGAACCAGTCCGCAACACCATACATCCTACCTGCCAGCTTGTTTGCACCAACGGCAGCAACACCATCTCCATCCTCTTCACCAGCAGCACCACCAACTGATGCTCCTGCTGCAGCCGCACCATCTTTATCTCCAGCAACTTCAATGCCAATGAGTCCCGCAAGTTCCAGCCGGGTGTACTCACACCAATTGGCCATACCCTTACCAAGCCACTTTCCCAACTCAAAGTTTTTGCAGCTACATCCAAGATTGGACTTCTCAACGCCGTCCATCTTGAGGGGGCATGTTAGAGGATAAACTAGACTTAGTCTAGCAACCATATTCCGGTCTCCCATAGGAACCAGACTCTTCACAACAACCACAACAACAACTCCTATTCTATAGGATCATTCAACCAATCTGAGTGCTATATAAACATGCTGTAAATGTATCTATCATAATCAATAAAATCATAAACTCTATTAAATACAACTGATTTTTATTGTCTATTTCTAGCTAAATGCTTAAATTTCAATCATTAACAAGTTCATGTTTCTGACGTTGCTTTAGTCTGTTTATTTTGATGAAACAAAAGAGTCAATCAATTTGATGGCATTGTAAGATTGTAATGTTCTTGCAATATATTTTGTTAATTGAATATGCTCTAAAGTGAAATTAGACAAATTTGTATATCTAAACCCTTTGTGCAAAGTCCTTCACTTAGTAAGTGTTTGGATTTTCATCAGTTGCACTATGTTGAATTGTCTGGTTTTGTAAGAAGCGCACCATTTGAACTCTTCATCGGATATCGCTCGATCTCAACCAAAGCACCTCTCAGTGTAAACATAAAGTTGGTCCCAGCTTAACTGCTTCACATAATCAAACTTCACTGTCGTACCATGGTCAGTGAGATCTAGAATATGCACCACATAATCGGGGGTGATCGTCATCTCTCCCCACGGCATATGGAAGGTATCGGTCTCAAGATACATCCTCTCCATGAAGGCCGATATCGACACCCGGTCGTGATGTAACATTGAATTCTCGGCAGTTGTAGGTAGCCCTGAGTGCAGTATAATTTGCTGGAACCGTTCACACTCACCTTCCAACGGCCAATCGTTCATCTTTGTTGGTGCACCCGTAGGTTTGAGTAGACGAACCGCATTAGAATGGCCCTAATATACACGACGAATTAACAAACAATTAGAATAACAGTTAACACTTCTACGAATAAAAAGGAAATATGTTAAGAATGGTGTTTTATAATTATTACCTCAGTAGAGTAAATCTCTTTTGCCCAAGAGTCTTTGTACCCAAATAATAGATCTCCTCCATCTCTTGGGAGGCCAGGGATTTGAACTTGTTGTATACCCTTCATCTTCAAAGAGTCGGGGACCTTGTGTCCTCCTTTCTTCTTAGCTGGCTTCTTTGTACCACTTCCTTCTTCTTGTCTACCACTTGGTCCTCCTTCATCAAAGTATTTATCTTGTGGAGCACTTGGTCCTCCTTCTAGGTTTGTACTTCTTGGAACACTTGATTGAGTTCCTTCAGTGATAACAATTCCGCTAGCAATCTTTTGTCTTCTTGCACTAGCAGTTACCTTCTACCCCCCTTCACGACGAGGCCCCGATAGAATTGTATCGTGAGAATGCTTAGATCACATTTCCCCTCTTTGATACAAAACAAAGAACAATTATTTCCAACAAGACAACGTTTAATCAGTACATAATCGGTAGACAAAGTACATTGAACTCAACCGATTTTTCACAATCGGTAGTCAAAAAAACAACGTAACTACCGATTGTGCATAATCGGTAGTCTAAAAATCAACTTAACTACCGATTGTGCATAATCGGTAGCTCGGGATCTACATAATCTACCGACTGTACATAAAAAATGGAACTGAAAATTCTATGGACAGACATACAATCGGTAGTTACATAAAAAAATTAACTACCGATTATGACTAAATTTGGGTACAGGAATACAATCGGTAGTTTATGACCAAATTATAACTACCGATTATGGTCGATGTTTGAGGAACCACTAAATTTCACAATCGGAAGTTTAACCCCTATACTAAACTACCGATTATGTGTAAATTTGGAGACAGGAATATAATCGGTAGTTTAGGTGTAAAAATAACTACCGATTGTGATCGATGTTTTTGAGGATCACTAACTTGCATAACCGGAAGTTTAACCCTATACGAAACTACCGATTATCACTAAATTTTGGTACAGGAATACAATCGGTTGTTTATGACTAAACATAACTACCGATTGTGCATGATGTTCATGAGCAATGAAGAACACTAACATAATCGGTAGTTTAATACAACCACGAAACTACCGATTATGAAATCTAACCTAAAACCCTTGATATTCTAGTGACGAATTCATTCGATTGAATCAATATAAACACAAATAATGGTACACCCTTACCTTATTTGAGCCATTATAAAGTTCTGGAGAGGCTGATTGTCAGAATCGGTCTTCGTTTCTAGGTCATCCTCTTCGCGTTCTTCGTGTTGTTCTTCAACAATCTCTCAATATCTTATTCTTGTGGCAAAATCCGGCCACTCTTATTAGGAGGTTGACGAGTTGTTTGTTTCTTTCTTGTCATTTTTAGATTGTAATAACGACGATGAATTGGTTTACGATTATACGATGATTTGGTTTACGATTAATCGGTTGAATATGAATTCGATTGTGCCACAATCGGTAGTTTGAAAATAATAGAAGAACAAGAGAAAACAAAAATTGATAATCGGTAGAGAATAAGTGTGAAATAGGTTTAGGTTTAGGTTTAGGTTTTATTAGTGAAAGGTTTTATGGTAATTGTTTGATTAGTGAAATGGTATTTAAGTCTTTTTACATACCACTAGGTTATCCCTTAGCTACATCCATGGGATTGGGTTAAAAAAATTGCCCCAAATTAGTTTTTGATCGCCCTCAAAAACGCCAGGATAAAATATGGTTTTGATGCTCCCTTTAACTTCTAGCATTTTAGCCATGAAACCCTCTTCTGTCAGATATTACAGAGTATTCTGCCAGGAATTCCTTAACCCTGGAAGCATCACTTGCATAAAAAACATGTGCGTCCAGCATGCCGGATCGCTGCAAAAGAATTTTTCCATTAACCACAAGTGCAAATTGTGCAAACTCATGTTCAGAAAAGTGTAACCAATCTGCAAAATTGGAGCGCAAAATTTTACACTTTAATCCTTTATTAATAAAGAAACATATAATCTCACAACACAAAATAATCAACAATAAGAATGTGATCTCTTCTCTCCACGTAAACCACGAAGGTGGAATACAAAACTCACTGATGATCCTATTTCTAGACAAAATTAGGAAGACCGATTGAAGACTGTTAATCCCACTATAAGCTAATCTAATCATATAAATTAATCATGACTAGTGTTGGCTCTATCTTGCCTATCCTTCAAGAACATAAATTTCTCAAAGCCTCGGAGTACATCTTCCAGTGCAGATAATTCCTCTTCTAGGCCGAGTACTAGTGTTCGCTGTTCTTCGTTCTCAGAAATGCGTTTGCGGAGTTCAGCAATTCGGTGGAGCCCAATTTTAGCATGCTCATCCATCTCCAGCATCTTTTCAATAATACCTTCTTTCTCTTCTTGTGCATTCTTTAATCTTCTCTTTAACAATCTATAACCACCCAGCGACTTAAGTAGATGCGCTGAAAGAGCTTTGTTACGCTCTTCTAAAGCTACATTATCTTGTTGATCAGCAGATGAAGTCCCCAAACCTAAATCAGATTGGCTCATACACTTATGCTCAGCAGCACAAATTTGTACCTTGGCAAGCAATAACTTATTCTGAGCTTTAAGATCATTCAGATGCTCTTCAATCCCATTTAACTCATGAACCTTCCGTGCAAGTTCTGATGCCATTATCTCTTTCTCCTTCCCTAAGCTTGAGAACATTTTTTCCAGACTCTTTCGTGCTGCTAAGCTTGCGCTTAGCTCCATTCGTAGAATTTCTTTTTCATCAGTAGGACTACTGGGGCGTGAAAGGCTCGACTCATGATGATGCGGTAGTAGCTTCTTAGGATCTTTTGGTAGATGTGGATTATGTTGATGAGCCCTTAGTTCTGTGTTGCACCTTCGCAACGAGATTTCTCTTCTTTTAACAAAATTTTGTGATTTTTGAATCCGAGATTTAACTTCATCTACAATGGTAATCATAGTAGCAACTCTCTGCATTTTACGACCGTCGTAATCTTTGGTACATGCCTCATTATGGTCTTCTATTAATTTTAGTAATAGCTTTACACTTGCTGCCAAACCTGCAAAAATATAACAAACCAAAGAATAGCACATCAGTTGCCAATTCTGTTATATAAATCAATTTTAACAAAGATTTACCTTGTAAAGTTGATGAATTATCTGCATTATCAATCTTAGTATTTGGTGATACAGGTGGGGATGACTCTGGTGACGAAAATGCGGAACGAGCCCTACTCATATTGTCGTTCGGTCGAGGAAAAATGCATGTAAAGAAATAAATATTTGCCTCCAAAATGAAAAAGTGGGATCAATCTGTATTTTCTTGTGATCAAACTAATCTATTAGAGAAAATTTTGCTGGGAGATTATATATTTTGTCAAAATGAAATATGGTAATAACTTCTTGAAAGGAGAAATGGAGAAGAAAAATACAACAGAAAGAAAGAAAGAGAGGAGAAGTTGAAAAATCTGGCCTCTCTTTCTATGTCTCTCTTTTCTTGTTGTTGTTGTTGTCTGTCTAAAATCTATTATGTTTCTTCTTTTCTTGTCTTATCAATCTATTTTTGATATTTTTTGTTGGTAGTTATTTAGTTACTCTAGAAAATTGGTTTACCATGAATTTTTTTTACCCCTACAAATAAAAATTGATTCTTGACTCTTTCTTTTGGTTCTAATTGTTTTTCAGTTCCGCCACATGACTGAAAGAGTCACAAAATCAAACAAAAAAAATAGAAAAGATGCCCTCACGCAGGATTGAACTGCGGACCTTCAGTTTACAAGACTGACGCTCTACCACTGAGCTATAAGGGCCGGTTAGTCGGGTATTCCGAGAATTGAACTGGGTCTTCTCGCACCCTAAGGGCATCCACAATCATGCGATCAGACTGAACCACTAAAGACTAAAAAATTTAGTCTTTAATCCGGCCTAAAAACAGCCGTATATAGTCGGGCGGTGTTCTAGTAACGCGCCTGGTGTTGGGCGGCGTCCTAGCAATGCGCTTGGAAAGACGGGCAAAATGCTAGAGTAACGCGTGCGCGAGACGGAATGCTAGAGTAACGCTCGATGTGGGGCGGAATCCTAACATAACGCTTGGTTCTGTACGGTATCTTAGTACCACGCCCGAGAGACGGACGGTATCCCAGAAGCACGCCCCATCGGGCGAAGTGCTAGCAGCACGTATGAAGAATGGGCACATGTGCGAAATGATAGTGTGAGTAGAATGGGACGGGCGGTGTCCTAGCGCACCGCCTGGAATTTGCCCGCCCCATTCTATCTTCGTTCTTATAGCAGCAAACCCTAATTTTTGGTCATTTTGCTCCGACTTCAAAAATCCGCCGCACTACCAGCACCACCAACACCTACCCTTGGTTTTGTGAAAACCCCATCGTCAATTTCTCAGGTAATAACACTAAACTTTATTTTTATAAGTAATATCCTAATTTATAATTTGAATAATACATTTAATTTGGTTTATGAAAATTGAAGTTATAGTATTTTAACTCAATTGAGTTTAGGGGTATTGAAATTATAATTGATTATGAGAATTTTAGGGGTTAATTGAATAGAAGAAATTGTTGAATTTCAAAAAGGGAAAATTCGGATTAAAACTTTGTTGGTATTTTAATTGAATTGAAGTTATAATTGATAATGAGAATTTTAGGGTTTCATTGAATAGAAGAAATTGTTGAATTTAAGTAAAAATTCGGATTAAAATTTTGTTGGTATTTAGTATTAAAAATTTTGTTGGTATTAAAAATTCGGATTGAAAAAGTATTTAGTTAAATTTAGTTGGGTTTTGGATAATTAATTAAATAATATTATTGTTTATGAGATATGGGAACTCTATTATGTTGATTTTTATTTAGCCGTTAAATTTACGCAGATTCTGAAGATGAACGTAAATGATATGTAGCGAGTTGTCAGAGCGCGACGACCTGGGGGTTTGTCACAATTTAGAAACGACTTTCCTCATTCAGCTACCAATGCAATGAAGAAGAAGATAAAGAAAACATTGGAAATAAAGCGTTAGTATTTAGCTAGCAATGCAATGAAGAAGATATTTTAAAAAAAAAAATAGCACCAAATAACATTAATACCTTCTAAAACTCTGAGAAATTCTTTACACACTCTTCCTAGATTTTCGAAACTTAACCTGTCTCTGAGAAAATCTAGCAAGAGAGTGTAAAGAATTTCTTAGAGATTTGCAGAAGGTATTAATGTTTTTTTGTGCATTTCTTAAAAAAAAAATCCTATCTTCTTCATTGCGTTGCTAGTTAAGTACTAAACGCTTTATTTCCAATGTTTTCTTCTTCTTCATCATCAGCACAGATATGAACGAGTCTAAATCAATGCAAAATACTACCAAAAATGTTATGCAATGCAAAGTTATTTTCTTTATTACCTAGTTATAATAGTATGACAATATCTTAGTTCATATATATTCCAACAGTTGTTTACATATTTATTGAAACTTAACCTTCTTACATGTTTGACATAAGTAGTATTTGTTTCCAATGGATTCAGGTTTTTTAGAAGTGAGCCGCTTCATCTTACCATCACAACATGGATCTGTGCATAGTAAGAGGTTGGTTCTGCAGTTATAAGCCATGTGATCAGCTTCCCCACATGAGTAGCAGTAAAATTGCTTCTCTTGTAACCACTTTTCATCATCTGGTAAAGTTGGTGGAATAGGTGGTGGAATACCTTGGTGTGAAGCTACATAAGCATCTAACCAGATGAAAACTCCACAGTAGTTGCACTTCACATAAGGTTAAAATCCATTATTTCATATTTTTTTTTCTAAGAAACAGATACCCCTTGCAGTTGGTTAGTGTGCATTTTCTACCTTTCCAAGGACAACCTCTGGCAACATGATCAGCAGAAATACAAAGAAAACACTTGGTAATTGTTGATGAGCTTGAACCCTCCATTATGTATATAATGTTTGAAAAAATTTCAAGAATTGTGTTGTTGAATTAGAAGATGATACTTTGCTGGTGATGGTGGTGGAATAGGGTATGACAACGTTATTTTATAACTGGAGTGCCAACGGTCATTTTTTTGAAAAAAGTAAAATCAGACCGTTGGATATGAATTAATCTTAGATACTGTTAAAGGCATGTGAGTTTTTAAAAAACAAAAAAATTGAAATTTAAAATAAAATTTTATGATACATTAAAAGATAACAATATATCGGTTAAAAATAAACTGAAAATTACTAAATTAGTTCATAAAAGTTGAAACTTAATATGACAATGCTAATAAGACTGCCCTTCACAAAAGTTTAAGGTATTCCAAGAATCCTTTATGGTTGGTTTAATCTTTTCTTCAAAATGTCTGCCTTCCTAAGTTCGACCCACTGTCTTGATACCGGATCCATCCCGGAGAGATCCATCGTCATTATACGAAACTCCTCATCTGCTTCTTTCTTAGTTTGTTTTGCTACAAACTTTGCCGAAGACTCAGCTAGTTTTGTTGCAAACTCGGCTTCTCTCTGCGCCGTAATCATTTGTGTTTGTTCTATATATTTAGTGTTGAAGTTTTGTTGCTCTTTAATAATAGTTTCCATCATTTCCTGTTGGCCGCTACATTTTGCTTTCCCTTTTGTCTTCTGTCGTTTCGCCTCTTTTTTCCCATTTGACGGATATATGTGTTAGGGATATCTCCTATGTATTCATAGCCACTGGAAGCGTCTAGGCTTAAGTCCTGAGTTTCCCGGTTGTCCTCACCGCTTTCGTAATCTGACTCAGCTTGTGATGAATCAAAAACAGTTGTCGATCGTCTGGAATATTTTATATTATCTAACATAATTGTGTAGCACTCTTCATGCTTAAAACTTTTCCTACCATTAGCTTCCTTGAAAAGCCTCTTTACTTATGCAATCTATTTTTTGAATTCTATTTAGTGGAGGATATACAATTCAAAGCATTAATGTAATCGTCAAAATTAAATGAGTAGTTACCTTATTTTCGGGGGCCCATCCAGTATGGTGTTCACGTTCCACTTCCGCCTCCTTTGCAGAGAAAAGTGCCACATCTTTACTTATAATTTGAAATTGTTTCTAAAGGGAGGTGCGTTGTGGCATCGAATGTATGGTTTCTTTCATCTGATATAATATGCGAGACCATAATCTTTCTTCTGATTGATCGGTACCAATACTACAATCTTGAGATATTGACAAATGAATTTTACACATCGTTACATCATCAAATGTAGTAAAATTTGGACCTCGTGGTTGTGGTGGTGCCATAATTCTAACCGATTCGAAAAGTAAACTTAAATGGAAAAGAACTTAATTATTTTTAAATAATAACTAGATAGCAATGAGTGAGTTTAATAAAAATGAAATTGGATTAGTATTCCATATATAATGTCATAATATAGCCGTTTCCGTTGCAACGGTAAACTCAACGGTAACAACACAGGCGTTACTCTAGAGTAACGCCCCACAGTCAGGTGGGCTTCTAGCGACACACAAATTGTAAGCGGACTTATAGGAGACCGCCTGGTATTGGGCGTTGCTTTAGAACACCGTTTTGATGGGGGTAAATGAGTGAGTCCGCCTGGTGGTGGGCGAGATGCTAGAAGCACGCCTAATCAGGCGTTATCTTAGTATTACGCTTGATCAGGCCGACCACTACAATAGCGTCCGTGTTTTCAAGTGGTATCCTACAAAGCCGTTTGCCATCATGCGGTATCCTACGAAGCCGCTTACATTCAAACGTTATCCTACGACACCACTTGACTAAACTATGTTTAGTCGAGAAAAATGAATAAATCTAGTCTGAAACAGTGCCAAAACCAGACTATCGACTGCTTTTATTCTTTCCGTTGCGCTTCAAATTATAGACTATCGACTACATATAATCTTTAGCCCGTCCTTTGATAGTTCCATTGTGGACGCTCTAAGGGAGAATCATACAACCAGACCAAAATGCCCTGTTGATGTCCACATATTAGAAACACATCATTTTTATACAGTCCTTCCGAGTCGAAAGCTAGCGGTCTACATAACAGAAATAATGATTGTAATTCGAAAAAAGAAAAGAAAATTAAACAGATTCAACATTGTTCTTCCAATTGAGCAATATGGATGCCTATGAAACCAAATGATGTTATATGGACTATTTACATGGTTTTTGTAAGTTGTATGGATAAAGAGAGATGTTAGAGGTTGTGTTTATGTAATTCTGATTTTAAATTCTAAAGGAAGGTATTCAGAAAGTTACTGGCATGTTGTAGCTTAATTCAAGTTCATGACTACTTGCTGGTTAAGGTCACCAAACATGAAAATAGGATGGAGATCTTCGAAACACTTTAGTTGAAAACAGTTGGCATACGTGGAAAAGAAAAGAAAATGTGCTTCTTGGTATAGCGTAATATGCAGGAATGATATAGAGTCATTCGAGCACATTGATAATGCTAATAAAATTTGTTCAAATGGAAGAACAAAAAGTGTTTGTCTCTGTTTGATTTCGAAACGAGATTTTTCGCAAAAAAGACTGCATACATGATATAAAATCCATTCGTGAATGCTAACCAAGAGTGTTGAATGCACCACAATAATTAATAAACAAAATTTATAAATAACTTATTTATTCCATTGAAATTTCAATTAAAGTGTCACTATAAATTTCTTTAAAAAATAAAAATAAATAAACTCCAGTTCCAACATTAATAACCAGAATCTAATAAAGGAACAACTAGAGCCGCAACTAAGACTAGAAGAAAATTGTTGGAAAAATTTAGATGCAGAAGATGTTGGAGGCAAAGAAAAAGTTGGAGCATTAGGCGACATAGTTTGAGTTTTGGCTTCTTCCTCTCCTGCCTCTGTAGAAGTAGGTGATATATTTGGAGTGGAAACTGATGATGAATTTAAATTAGATGATATGGTTTGAGTCACGTTTGCTCCTCCTATAGATGTTGTTTCGGTTTTGGGTGCGTCATAGTTGTAGGAATCATAGTTTGGGCCGCCTAACCGCCAAAACCTAGCCAATGATGAATTTGAAGTTGAAATATCAACCTTCTGGCCATTGGTGCAATAGACAGGATTACCACTGATGAAATATTGGTGGAGTTTTGTTAGTGGAATTGTATATTTACATGTGTTATAGGTGGCGAGTGGGGATGTTGCATCACATAATTCGTAATCAGAAGAAGTCATTTCTAAGACATTAGTAGTGTTGGGATTATATACAAAACGAAGACTGTCATCACCAACTAGAAAGGTTAGTCTCATAGCCCAGTGAGTATAATTAAATTGAGCCTAATCACCGAACCAACCGGCAGCATCACCAACATTCCAAACAATTAAAGGAACCGCAATAACCAAAAGTACCAAGGAAAGCAAGAACTTTATATTAAAATCCATGATAATCGAAGAGAAAAAAAGAAGCTGAATTATGTTAAATAGTCAGAGAATGATAAGGTAACTGAAGAGAGGGGAAAAGAGTTTTTGTGTGAAGACTTGAGCATAAGCCATGGGGTGTATTTATAGAGCTTGGTTTTGGGATGACTTATCAACGGATTCAAATTTCTAGTTGTATCAGGAATAGAAAATAGAAGGAGATTAAAAAAAACATAAAAATGAGCTAGGTTCAGTACTTGATGTACTCTAAAACGGATTCAGCTAGAATTCTAGTAATTTTGTATCATAATTATCACCCCTTTTGAACTTCTATAATTAATCTAGACAGGTGTGTGATTTTAGTCGGTGAGTCTGTCATGGTTAACCCACTAGACGGGAATAATAGCAAAGTCTGTAAGGGAGCTTGCTTGCTTGGATCAGATGTTTAATATTAGTCTATTTACACAAATCTTCCCTTAAACCACAAAACTATATTCTCGTCCTAGTTGAATGGTAATGAAACCCACAATCCATATTGGCCAAGAAAGGAGGTTTGGAAATTGGTGATTCTGGGAGGGACACGTGTCAGCATCAGATTGGTTGGGTTGGTTTTGGGTCATCAAAACCTCTCACGTGACTGGATGTTCGGAATAGACATAGTTACACCATCTTTACACCCAAATACTTAATGGACCGGGTTATCCTAACCAACAGTGGGTGATGTTCACTCTAGATCGACGGTTAGGACTTTAGATTGTGACCATCCAATCTATCAAATCTTTGTTTTAGATCGACGGTTACGACCTGGATTGTGACCATCCAACGGATCACATCACTACTTCTAACCCTAATAATCCTAAGAGAATACATAACCCTAGATCCTTTTTTTTCTATTCATTCTTCCAGTTCCGTCTTATCCCATTATAGCCTTAATCCTCACGGCTAACTTCGAATATTCCATGATCATCTATATCTCTTTTTATTTCCTCTACTATTACTTCGGTCTCTTTTCCTTCGCTTACCTTCTTTGATTTATATTTTTGTTTGTGTTACAGTTGTGGTTAGAGAGGAGTACGAAAATCCATTTTCTTCTGTTCCTGATGATGTTGGTGTTGTTTAGCTAAAGATTCAACTATAATGATGATGAAGTGAGTCTGGGTTTGCTTTCTCTCTTTCATATGAATTTTATTTTTATAGTATTTAGTTTAGTGTTCCAATAGTTGTTTTTGACGATTTTGGATCACTGTTTTATTGATTTCTTAACAGGTGCACAAACTAAGATTCTCAATCAGGTGTGGATTTGATTTTTTTCTATTCTATTTTTGAATTTCTATTTTTTGTGTCTGATTTTAGTTTATAGTTTTTGATTTCCACGATTTCATTGAGATTTAGAATGGGTATTTGTTTGTTCGGATTTGATCCTTTTTTTTAAGATCAGGGTGTTATTTGAAATATTAGGTTCAGCTGATTTATATTTCATATTAGTATTTGTTCTTCAGTGATTAGGTTCAAATATTAATTAGTGGGTTCAATTGATTTGTACGGGACAAATAATTACAAAGCTCATGGATATTGATGTAAGTACTAATTTCAACCAAGCTCAAGCAACCTTAATTCCTATTGTATTATGTGAATGAATCTGTATGATGGTTAGTTTATATATTTTTTAAGTTTTTTATTTTCAATAGAAGGAGCAACAGCTGCTTAGAAGTGTATTTGGGCTTTAAGAAAAACATCTTATGGAAGCTGGCACCAAGGTGAGTTTGCCTAATTTGATTGGAGTTTGTTTTGTTTTTTGAATTTTTAACTCTTAGATAGTTTACATCTTCAGTTTTTGTGTTCTTTGTTTTGTAGATTTGTTATGAGCAATATATGGTTGTGGATGGAACAATTCCCTCATAGAAGTGCATTCATAGCATTTCCTATTGATTCGTGGAGTTGTAGAATCGACTCATTGATTTCATTCATGAGGTAAAGTTAGGAGTTGTGTATGACATTAACTGTTGATACATTGTTTTTGTGTTTCTTGACTGTATATTTTGTTGATCTTTGGTATCTAGACATATTTTTTATAATGTATGTTTTGATTTTCTTTTGCAGTTGCAACATCTTATTGATGATGTTAGATATAGCAAAAAATAAAATAAATTATACAATGAAGATTTTAGGTAATGTAACTCACTAATCATGTTCTTTCATGTTTGTTTTTAACTCTCTCTTTATTTGCTTCAAAGTTATTCAACATACTCTTTTTCCTATTATTCTCAACATCACTGATTAATTGATACAAAAACCCTGTATTTGGAATTATAATTAGTATATAATGAACTTCGTTAATGCTTGGGAAATTTGCATTTTTAAGTATTGTTAATTTGACTATACTTTGATTTGTACAGGATGCAATAGTGATGGTGAATCAATGAGTGAAGGGGGGTCTAATTGTCATGTTTGTAGTCACCATCTTGAATCCTTGATCCAATTTACTGAAGGTAATTATTTTCCCCTTAGTGATGTATTAGTATGAAGCTCAAGTTGATTTAATGTATTGCAATGGTTGAGTTTTATATTTTTTTAGGATTTGAGTTATGATGAAATAGTGATAATAACATAAATTTTGATAATAACATTGACTTAATTTATTTATAAAGATCTCATTCGATGGAACAAAAAAGTTGAAACCAAAATGTGTTTCAACATAATGCAGAAAAGTTAAAACCTTAGGCATTGAACAAACCTATCACAGACGTAAACAAAATAATGAAACCAAAGAAAGTTTCATCATTTTTTTGGTTCCATCTTATTCCAGATGAAAAAAAATGATGGAACCAAAAAAAGTTCCATCATATTAGAGATGAAAAAAATATTGAAGCATGTGACAAACTATAAAACCTATTTTTGTTCCAACAAATTATAAAAGCCTGCAACTCTGACAAACTTAATCTAAAATTAAACAAATATGAAACACCTGCAGCAAATTAGCATGTTCAACTGCAAAAAATTTAGAAAAAAAAAATAAATCAGAAAATGTAGATTAAAACATATAGTAGTCTAAACGAGAACTGAAACTGAAAGTGGATTAATTATAGTCGAAATGACTTCAAATCTGATGCGTAGGGCATGTCCTTCGGTTATGGGTAGTCAAAACATGGAAGCCAACACAAGTTCTCATTTTCTTATTGGGAACTGAACCTGTATTAGGAATTCTCTTCTTCTTCCTTGGACGACATGATTCTGGTAGAGCATCAGGACCAAGAACAACATATTTTGGAGACACAATCGTAGGCTTTTCAACTGTGGGACAGGATTAAATGCTCTTGCATAGGATTCCCAGTAAAATTTTACTGTAAAGTATAATTCAACATACTTATACGGATCTTCTTCATTCAGCATGATACAGCGGATAGCATGGGCACAAGGGAAAGTTGATGCGCCAGCGGTTGCAAAAATATGTTCTTCTTTACAAATCGACTGTTTGTGTTAATGTCGAATAAACTTCAAACACATATTACGACGACTTTGTGACATTATATTCATGGCCATGCATCTTGTTGTTGTAGAGCTCAATTTCAAATTATGGACATAAAGTTTCTCGCCACTTCAATAAAGTTGCACATTACCTCGCGACGTACACACATTTGATTCATAAGCTTCACTCTGATCTCATCAACCATGATGGCTATAAGTTCATCTCTCTCTTTAAGGATCCAACTATTAAAACTCTCAGCGATATTTGAACACAACCTACCATAACGATGACCCGGGAAATAAACACTTGCGCATTTATCAACCGGATCTCTACTCAGATAATCTTGTAACTTTTGATTTTTGACCTGCATCAACTTATCCTAGTTCTCTGAAAAATTTTGTATGTGTATTAGCATACGCACACTTTTCAAACAATCCCAACACATAATTTTTATAAACCTTATTGGCCTTCAGCAAGTATTATTGATATTGTTCTTCATATGCCAATAATACCAACCATGAACAACATCAGGGAATAAAGCAGGAATTTGATTCACCAAAACACTACTTCGACCACTCACAAAAGTAATTTTTTTGCGCAAAAGAGAAAGGACTACATTCAAATTCTCCAAAAACCATTTCAAGTTTGCGTCATTCTCCAATGAAACCACAACATAAGCTAAAGGATAGATTTCTGAAACAAAACAGGAAAAATGTCTTAGCATATAAAAATGACCAACAGAAAAAAAAGATGAAACCAATAGAATGTTTAAGAAACTTACCGCCATTCCCGGTTAGACTTGTTGCTACCATGATATGACCAAGGTATTTGCTCTTCAAATGGGCTGCATCAAGAAATAATAAAGGACGAAAGTAATTGAATCCACGAATGCATGCTTCGTAAGAGATAAACAATCTCTGAAATTTTTGAGTCCCATTTTCAACTTCCAAAACTACACGAGACCCGGGATTGGTTTCAGTCAATTTGTTGGTATACCATTTCAAGTACATAAATGATTTCTCGTTCTCTCCCCATGTAATACTCAATGCATGCATTTTCCCTTTATATGCATAATAACGACTAATGTCAAAGCCATACTCTCTTGTAAAATGATTCATAATATCATTTGTCTTCTTATTTGGATTCTGTTTAATCTCTTCGAGAATCAAGTTATTAATTAGTTTCTTCGACACATGTGGTTTGTTTACAACTCCACCATAATAAGTATGTTTTTTATTTAACTCCTTGATAATAAAAGGACTACCTTCAACACCATCAATAGAAACAACATATATATGTTATTCACATTTCTCTTCTTCCTTCTTAGCACAACATGCACCAATCCTCAACTTCTCATTCCTTGTCATATTGAATGAATACCCAGATGTTGCATGATATTTCGATCAGAACAAACTTGTTGAACACCTCCCGGAAACACCTGATTGACACCTTGAAAAATGTCTAACCAAAGCACAGACTTCAACGGTTCTTTCACTTTATTACGGACATCATAATCAACTAAATTTATAAGTCTTGCATGCTCGAAAGGTATAATTCTGAACTTTTTGGTTGCTCAAAAGGTATGATTCTTGAACTTCATGGCTGCTCAAAAGTTATGATTCCTGAATTTTGTGGATTCTCAAAAGGTATAATTCCTGAACTTCCTGAACTAGAACTAGAACACTCATTTATATGTCTTACATGTAACTCAAGAGATGGAAGCTTATTAAATAAAGTAAATAGAGCAACCGATTGGAGATCAAAATCACAATTGGTAACCTTTTCTTGACCACCAACTATGTGGAAAATCTATATAGAAAGAAGAGAGAATTGACACCAACTTGAACATATACTACCCTTCAAATCAAAAACAGATGTTTGTAGACCAATACGAAACGATAATGTATCCTCTTTGTGAGATATAACCGCGAGAACAGATTCCATAATCTACAGGACAAAGTATGAAACCAAAAAAAGTTTCACTAGATGTGAATATCAACAACAACAACAACAAAATTCGAATAAGACCATCAACAACATAACAATTTTCATTCCAATAGATTTGAATAAGAACATTAACAACATAACCAAAAAAATTATAAAAACAAATGGATCTGAGTTTCATAATCAACATAAAATCGAAAATTCAAACAAAAAAAAAAACAAAATCGATAACCTGAAAAGTTGAGTTTCAGTCTCCGATGAATGATTCGACTAATACAATAGCTTGAGTCGGATGAGTAGATGATCAAATTAGAAAGATAAACTGTAACTTCAGTTAGATTCTTCAAACCAATATCTAATCTCACTGATGAATGATTTGAAGAACAAACTGAAAAGTTGAATTTCAGTCTCGGATGAATGATTCGAAGAATAAACTGAAACTATAAATTCTTTTCTCTTCTTCAGTTAAACTAAAACGAATACCAGATCTGCTTTACTCTTATTCAATCAATTTGAACCTAAAAATTACTTTCTGAGTTGCAAATATTGATTAAATCGACGAGAATCTTTGAATGTTAGAATTGAAACCCTAAAAACAAAGAAAAACGAAGATCTGAAAATGATTTCTCAAAAAAGATTTTGATTCTCTCTGAACAATATTTCTGGGAAAGAAGATCTGTTTTTCTCTCTCTCAGTATTTTCTTCCGCCAAAAACTTTCCTTTCAAAGGCTTAAGAATATATAGGGAAAGGCAGGACTGACATTTTGAAAAGTAAAGAAAACTAAATTTAAAGATTATCGTTTGAAATGGGATTTTTGTATCATTTTTATTTCAAATGGTTTTATTTGTAAAAAATAATATGGGAGTAGTTTTTGTACACCAAACTGGGTCACCTTGGTGTTTCACTATTAGTTATGTTAAATTAAACAATATTCTTACCACTAATTAAACTAGAAATTCTTAATGGAAAAAATCGTCCAACAATCCGCCATTCACATCAAAGTTTTTGTGTTGGGTCGAAAGGGTTCAGTAAGAAGGTGGTCAGGTAGTTTGACACTCCTCACCACATAGTATGATTGCAGAGTGGAGGTTGAAGGTTCGATTCTTCCTGATGTTCGCTCTCATTACACATACCACAAGATACTACAATATCATGTCAATTAGAATGGTAATTAGTTTACAAAGACTGGAGTGCTGTAGCTAGCAGACCTAAGAACATCATGCCAAATTCCTCAGCTGAACTCTACTTCTGACCACCTTTTATGGTGGATGGTGAATTGATTGCAAAGGTTAGCGATCTTGGGATAGCAGATCACAAAAAAGAATGTGAGCAATTAGCGGTTGAAGGTTTTGTGGGACGAAGGCTGCCCTTTCATGTGGTGAAAAGTGTTGTTGAGAGAGCTTGGAAAATTAAGGGAAGCTTGGATATGATTGTTCATGGTGTTAAAGTCTTTGTCCTCAAATTCTCCCTGGAAGAGGACAGAATCACTGCCCTAGAACATGGTCTGGTGTTCATCTCACACTCCCCTTTTTTTGTCAAAGGGTGGGTTCCATTCATAGAACAAGGACTGGAAAATGTTCAAGCTGTCCAGTTTGAATGACGATCAGGAGAATTCCAATCTATTTGTTCAACTCTGTTAGATTAAGCTTCATAGCCTCAGTGGTGGGGAAACCGCTGCTATTGGATGGCCCAACGGAAACCAGAACCAGAATATCTTATGTCAGGGTATGTGTGGAGGTAACCCCTAACTCATACCTGAAAAAGGACATTACAGTGATGTTTGATGATGGCTCA
The DNA here is from genome assembly GCA_023531435.1 of Papaver californicum. Classification (NCBI taxonomy): domain Eukaryota; kingdom Viridiplantae; phylum Streptophyta; class Magnoliopsida; order Ranunculales; family Papaveraceae; genus Papaver; species Papaver californicum. The sequence goes on from JAJJMC010022854.1 coordinate 926,673, forward strand.
AAGTGCTTGGTGAATGTTGAATATGCCTGGAAACCTTCCCAATGTAGCACTTGCTCGAATTTCTGCCACAATGAAGCCAACTGCCCCAAGAAGGTCAGTGAGAAAATACCAACTCCCAATCCCACCATGTTTACCCCCAAAGCTTAGGAGAACTCATCCACTCCAAATGGAAAGACAGACAACCCCCAGAAGGACCAGGAGATGGTGTCAGCAGGAAGAGAGTGGCTACCGGTTACCAACAAGAGGAAGATCATGAAATCTGGTGTTGTTAAGAAACATCCTAGTAGTGAGATGGATCATGTAGCCTCCCTTGTCCCTCCAGGGTTTGAACCAGGCAGAACCCAGTTGAATAAGAAGACAGGGTATGAGCTCTCGACTGCCAAGAATAATTATTTCTCCATTCTAGAAGAAAGGGACAACTCTGTGGCACAGTCAAGTGAGGAAGTTGGGGGAATGAAGCTATATGTGGTAAATTTTCTTACCCACCTGGTCCTTCTCCTGTTGAATCTTTATCTGAGATTGGAGCCAAGGCTAGAGGTAACCCCCAGGTAGTACCAAAGAGCAACTCACATAAATCTAGCACCTCCCATCTAGGTATTAAGATCTTTGACCTTAAGAAATCGGGTCGGATTAGACAAGCCCTCTACAAACTAGTTTCCAATGATTAATATAGGATGTTGGAATACTTAGAGGGCTTAACGATCCTCTAAAACAGATAGAGGTTAGAAACTTTATAAGAAATAATAGCTTAGATATTTATGGTCTAGTAGAAACTAGAGTCCAGCAGTCGAATAAAGAGAGAATTAGAAATAACATTATGCCTAACTGGTCCTACATGGACAACTACAGCAATCACAACTTAGGCAGGATTTGGTTAATGTGGAATCCTTTCTTTGTGAAGATCAACTATGTATCCTCTACTGACCAAGCTATTTTTGTCAAAGCTTCCTACTTGAATGGCCCCTGGTTTATTATCACTTTTGTCTATGGTTTCAACACTGAGGAGCAAAGAGCTCCCTTATGGGATGTCATCAGCAGGTTTGTTGAGACAAACTTCTTGCCATGGTGCCTGTTAGGAGACTTCAATACCTATCTCTACTCTCATGAGAGATAAGGAGGTGATCCGGTGACGCCAAATTCCTTGGATAACTTCCAAGCTTGCCTCCAAAATTCGCAGCTCTTCGACAGTCCTTTCTTATGTTGCCACCTTACATGGTCAAACAAACAGGATGCTCCCAACAGAATTAATGGTAAGCTCGACAGAGTGCTCATAAATATGCCTTGGCTGGACTGCTTCAACGATTCCATCAGTGAATTCTTCACCAACGGCATCTCTGATCACTCCCCAATGACGATGAGAGTCTTTGCTGGTAGAGGAAAGGGTATGAAAGCCTTTAGATTCTTCAACACATGGGTCAAAGAACCAGACTTCCTTGAAATTGTTGAAGCTGCTTGGAGAATCCAGGTTCAGGGAACGCCTTTATATAGATTCGTCACTAAGCTCAAGAATGTAAAGTCTCATCTGTCCAGATGGAAGATAAGCAGGTTCTCTAACTATGATGACCAGGTGGCAGAAGCTAAAATTTTTATGGTTAATGCTCAGAAAACCCTTCAAACCTCCCCCATGTGTCCCATATCCATAAATATTGAAAGGTCGACAGTCAAGGATTTTTCTAGGAAGGCGAGACACCAGGAATCCATGAAGAAGCAGCAATCAAGGATTCGGTGGCTAAAGCTAGGGGAAAATAACACCTCCTTCTTCCATAAGTCTATTGTGGAAAGAAGAGCAAGGAACATAATTCTGGTACTCTATGACTCAAATGGAAACAGACTCACCTCCGATGAGGACATATCTAAGGAGAGTGTGGCATTCTACTCGGAGCTTTTTGGCCTCCACTCTGTCACTCCAATTGACCTAAACGCGTGGGAACAGATAGGACTTCTCCACAAGGCTACGGAAAATGAAGCCTCTGATCTGGTGAAACCTATAACCAAGGATGAGATTATTCATGCTCTCTCCTCCATCGATTCGGACAATGCCCCGGGGCCAGACGGCTTCTCCTCCTATTTCTTCAAGTGCTGCTGGAGGATAGTTGGCCCAGATTTCATCAAGGCGGTCAAGAGTTGCTTCTCAAGTGCCAAACTCTTGGGTGAGGTAAATGTTACTATCATTTCTCTTATCCCAAAGCTGCCTAATGCCTCTTCCCTTAATGATTTCAAACCCATTGCCTGCTGCAATGTCATGTACAAGTGCATCGCCAAAATTCTTTCTGTTAGGCTCAAACAAGTTGTTAAGAAGGTGGTCAGCCCCTGCCAATCAGCTTTCATCTCTGGGAGATCCATCCAGGATAACATCTTACTAGCTCATGAGTTGCTAAGGAACTATCATAGGAACAACGGCACCCCTAAATGCTCTCTGAAAATATATCTCAAGAAGGCTTATGACTACGTAAGATGGGATGCCATTCTTCTTGCCCTCAAGAAGTTCAACATCCCGAAGAATTTCATAGACTGGATCAACATGTGCATCACAGGCCCCAAGTACTCTATTATGGTTAATGGCACGGATTACGTTACATAGAAGGGAAAAGAGGTATTCGCCAAGGCTGTTCCCTATCTCCTACTCTTTTCATTCTTCTGATGGAAATTTTTAACTCTTTTATGCTCAAACAAGTAGACCTGGGTCTTTTCAACCTTTATCCCAAATGCAAAGACCCCATTGTTACGCACCTTTGCTTCGCGGATGACCTCATGGTCTTCATGAATGGTGATGTGGGGTCTGCTATATCCCTAGCAATTACTCTCAATACTTTCTCTGTCAGGACTGGGCTACAAGTTAATAAAAACAAGAGCAACATCTTCCTGTCTTCGGTTAACAACAATGAAGCCTATAGCATCAAGTCAGTCCTTGGGTTTACTGTAGGGTCCCTGCCTGTAAGGTACCTTGGCGTTCCTCTTCTGTCCTCCAGACTGACGTTCACAGAATGCCAGCCTCTCATCGACCATGTCACTAACAAGATCAAATCCTGGAAAGTCAGGGCGCTATCCTTTGCAGGTAGAGTTATGCTCATCAAGGCTGTGCTGAGCAGTATGATGGTCTATTGGTCTTCATGCTTTGTCCTGCCAAAGAAAACTATCAGCTGCATTAATTCCATCTTCCGAAAGTTCTTGTGGGCTGGAATAGAACTATCGAACAAACCCCCAGCAGTTAAGTGGTCCAATATCTGCCACCCTTACAAGGAAGAAGGTCTGGGTATCAGAAGTCTCGAGATCACTAACGTAGCAGCAAACCTAAGACACATTTGGGACATTGTGAGCAAGAAGGACACTCTTTGGGTTAAGTGGGTTCTCAAAAATCTCATCAAAGGGAAAGATTTCTGGCATATGAAGCCCCCTCCTGACTGCTCCTGGTGCTGGAGGCGTATCCTTCTACGCAGGGAAGAGGCGTCCAACTTCATCCTCCACCTGATTGGAAATGGAGAAAACACAAAGCTCTGGAAGGATAATTGGCTCCCTCAAGGTAACATTTTCAACCTCTTCCCTCCCCAGTTCACATTTGATTCTTATCACCATGTTGAAGCAAATGTCAGTAGCTGCCTTATTAATGGAGCCTGGCATATCCCCCCCAATCTGGCCTATGCTCTTGGCTCCACCTCCCAGGATATCTATAATCTGAACAACAACCCTCTTGTTGAAGATAGAATAGTCTGGACGGCTGACCAGTCAGGTGAGTTCACCGTTAAGGGAACCTATAATGCCTTAAGGAGCCAGAAAAGTTCGACAGTCTGGCATAAGATGGTGTGGTTCCCAGAATGTATACAGAGGCACAGTTCCATTGTCTGGCTAGCTCTGCACAGGGGGATGAAAACCAGATACAAGTTGCTCTCTTGGGGAATGGAGGTGGATCCTGTTTGTGTTGTGTGCAACCAAATGTTGGAGGATGATCTCCATGTCCTCTTCAACTGCAGATACGCCAACTACCTATGGAACAGACTGATGAGGATGTTGGGGATTACAGGATCTGTTCATTCTTTGTAGGTTGGGGTCTCCTTAACCCCCTCTCCTTTCCAAAAAAAAAAAAAGATTGGGGAATCAAATTGATCACAGTATTATCCTTTATTATCCAACAAGTATAAAACAAATTCTGAAAACAAACTTATCATCACTTATGTTCTTCTCAACAAAGAACAGTCAAATCCTAAGATTTTTGTTTTGTTTCCTTGACCTCCTAGGCTCCTACCGTCTTCCTAGACAAAAATGGCTCCATGAAAAACAAAATTGCCAGAATTATTCATTGAGGCTTTCGTCGCGGCCATCATGAGAGATCTTTAATGTTTCAAAGCATCGAAATATATCTTCTAATGCAGATAGCTCATATTCGATTTCTAATGGCGAATTTTCCTTTAGCTCGGCAATGCACTGTTGTAGGCCAATGATACGGTTTAAGCCAATTTCAGCTTGTTCAGACATCTCTTCCATTTTCTCATTCACCTTTTCTTTCTCTTCATGTGCCTCTCTTAATCTCCTCTTTAACGATCGATATCCATCTAATGACTTGACGAGATTCTCTGAAAGTGTCTTATTACGCTTTTCTAAGTTTACGTTGTCTTCTTTTGTGAAATTATGATGATCTCCTTGTCCAGACTGGTTCCTTCCTTTGTGTTCGATGGCACAAGCTTGGAGTTTAGCTAACAATGACTCGTTTTGAGCTTTAAGATCGTTCACATGTTCCTCAATTGCGTTTAGTTCGTGAGTTTTCCTTGCAAGTTCGGCAGCCATTATTTCCTTCTCCTTTCCCAATCCCGTAAACATCCTTTCTAAGCTTTTCCGCGCCATTGTGCATGCATTCAGCTCTCTTTTCAGGGTTTCTTTTTCATCTGTTGAAGGTTCATGCAGTAGTCTCCGATTTGGTGATGATCCACGGTTAGCTCTAAGTTCTGTATTGCAGCGCCGTAGTGCTGCTTCTCTTCTCTTGTTACCAAAATTTTGTGATTTTTGAATTCTGGTTTTAACTTCATCCAGAATTGTGATCATGCTTGCAACTCTTTGCATTTTGCGGTCATCAAAGTCTTTCGTGCACGCTTCATTGTGATCTTCGATTAGTTTCAATAGCAATTTTACATTCGCTGCCAAACCTACATATTACATAGGCATTTAAATCATCCATGGAAAACTATAAGAGAACTGAGTTAGCCAGGTCTATAAATAAGCAGTATATGTATCACCCTGTAAGATTAATGAAGGATCACAATTGTCCAGATTAGTTGCAAGAGGTGTTAAATCCGGAGACGAGTTGGTACGACCTTTGCTCATACTGCCTCAAACTATACGAAAAATCCAGTTAATCGGGGTTTCAAATGACAAACGTCAACCGGAGTTTGATGATAAGATATTTTAGATAGGGAGGGAGGGAGGGGCCGAGTTTAATGGTGAGGGAGAGAGATGGAAGCAGTAATTTTTTTTCCTGTTCTAATCTAAGTTGTTTTCTGTCTTCAGCTGTAGAAAATCTATGCATTTGTTTCACTTTCTCTTGGTTGTTGTTGCAGACTATTTGGTTAGAATGGTGTCCCGCAATTTCAGATAAAATTAGTTGGTTTATTTTACTTTTTTTCCCTGGTTCTTCTTAGTTTGAGCTTTGCTATATATAAACAACTGAGCTTAGAATAGCCTAGGGAAATATGTATCAGCCTTATCTCCAGGCTATCACCTGCATCTTTGCTCAGCCGTTGGAGGATGAGATTCTAAACAAACAGGTGTGAGAGGCTCGTAGTCCTCACATTGTGCAGCTAGGTGGACTAGTTTTGCTGGTTAAACTGGATGAGTAGCACTTTTCGCTGCCAATTGCAACGTAGAGATATTATTCGTATTCATATAAGTGGCCTAAGTTGGGCCTAGAAATTTATAATCCTATGTAGGTTATTCCACACTTTAGCTATTCTCCTACATATTGCTGTGGAGGGAACTCTGCAGTCTGCATAGCCCCTTGAGAAAGTACTGGGGAAAGAAGTTTGTCCAACTTAAAAACATCCCATAGCTCCAAGACTTCTTTAGAGTGAGTGCAAAAAAGATCAAGTGATGCTACAGAATGGGAACCACCTAGCTAGTAACTACTAATCAAGAATAAGGAGTTTGTCCAACTGAGAAACATCAAGTGCTTTTAAAGCAAGTCATGCAAACAAAGGGAATAGATGCCAGGTCCAGTGCCCATGATAGGCATAATTGAAATCATATAACAAACAAGGGATGACTAATATGCAAAGGAAACTTCTTCTACAACTCCTAGCAAGTAACATTTCCTTCATCAGTATATTGAAGTCAAAACCAGATCTTCGATGCTACCCCAAGTTATATACAAATGAAACAACCATGAAAGTGAAACTAGAGAATAAAGAAAGCAGATTACATACTAGCAGCACGCTCTTTTTAAGTTAGGCGCTGCAACTTGCATGCAGCAATGGAGTCCAACAACCATGGATGGCCAGCAAATTTTGTTCCACTAGAACCTGCCAAAGCACGTGCTTCGTCCTTCCTGCGATTACAAATAGTAATCTTTCTGCGGGGATCACACTCATCAGGTACGTCACAGCTGTAAATTATGAAGGTCGACGTAGATGACTCAAACGATGATAAGCCCAGGTCTCCCTTTATGGGTTTCCTGTGCAAAACAGTTCCTCCGGCAGCAACAACAAGATTTTGAAGGTCTCCTTTGTAAGAAGGTACGAATTCTCCAAAGAAGTAGAAATTTACCCCGATGAAAAGCTTTGGTTGCTGCATATAAATCCAACAGTTAAAAGTCTAGCAAGTGAAACCAGAAAATAAACCCCCATCATCTTGGATTTCACAGTTATGTACCATTTCATGTCAGAGTTACATAGATTTCTTTTCGTAAATTTTATCTACTAGTTACTGATACAGACTAGTTAATTTGATAATTATCAGTTATGGTAAGAACAAAAAGACAAACCTTTGACTGGACTCGTAGTCTTCCTAGCCGAGGCCCATCCTTGATTCCGTGGATATCAACTTTCACTTCATATTGCTCCTCAGCAACAGGTTCCATGGCTTTTAAGCATGCTTCAATCCCTGATGAACATTTATTCAGCACATATCTATTAGCAACGGATGAAGTGTTTCACAGGCTCTTTTACCTAGTGCTTAATTCAAACTAATAGGTGATCTGTGTGCATAACAAACTTACAATCAATCTTCAGTATCCATTTCCCCTCTAAGATGCCCAGCAAAAATTTCAGGGTTCTTTTGCATGCTCCACTCATATCCGTTGAAGCAATGATATGAGTGACATTACTACCAAAAGTCTTTGACACTGGAACACCGGTAATCCTTGAGAACTCAGAAACAATATCCTGCAGTTCCCAGTGTTAATAATAGTTGTAAAACATCATAGAAGAAATGCCAATGAGTTTGTCACTTTGGTTACCTTCTCTGCTATTGTGAGACCTGAGCAACAAAGAACCCACTTTTTTGATGAACCAAGACAATTCCATGCTTGGCTAATATTAAGACCATGTTGAACCACCACTTCAGCTTCTCGAACTTCACTTTTTCTGAATAGTCAAATATAAATGGATACATATAAGAAGCCAAATTAAAGGTGAAGATAGGATCAGAATGGAATCATGAAAAAAAATTCAAAAAACTACGTCAAGAGTATGGTCCATAAGACAGACTAAACAAGAATTATATTAAAAAGATTTTAAAGTACCCTGTTTTTGGAATGGATTTCTTTCTTTTTTGGCCAAGGGATCCTGCGATTTCATTAGGCAATTTGAAAGAGGAATGAATAGGACATAGCACCACAAAGTTCTCCTGTTGTTCAGAAATAAATAAACAAACATAAGATTCCTATTCATCTCTAGCAATTTCTCTACTGAAAATTTGAAATATTGGACTTCCAGTTCTTAGACTTAAAAGGATAGGCCACTTACAGTATCCCATCGACATTGAGGAACCATCTTTGCGCAAGGAACATGAAAGCTCTTGCGACAGCTGTTCTCGTAGCACCCAAGAGATGCCCCTTTGATTCCGCAGCAACAACACTTAATCTTTTTGCTTCTTGCTAGTTCAGTTCCAAGATTGACTGCAGTATCATTTTCAAAGTATACATTTGGCGCCCTGCATTTTATATTGGGAAAGATTATGCATTCAATAATTAGAAATGCTCATAATGTCCAAGTACACAGCCAATCTCAAGATGAGATAATAAATGTGGAACAATTAACTCATACCATGCAGTAATTAGTATGACAATGTACAGTATGCAACTATGCATAACAAATTAGCAAATTAGCATCAGCATAAGCTCATAGAGAGAGATGTACAAGATTGATTATAAAGTTTTGTGAGGAAAGATTTTGTACCATTCGGTGCAATTTGAGTGGGAGTGTATGACGTGAGACCCCATACTGTAATCAGCTACAGGCTTGCCATTAACATAGTGCAACAGCTTCCCTGAAGCCTGTAAATGGTAATAATTCATATCTTGAGTAGCTAATAAGTTCCAAAAATGGATTCAATGCCTACAACTAATACAAAAAATTGAAACATTTAACAAAAAGAAACAGGCTGGGATATGTATGAACTGAGTGTACCTCTGACTCAGTAGATGACTGGCAAAAAGCACACTGGATTTTAACAGGAACATTCTCACATTTCTGTAGTAACATAGCCTTAGATGCAGAAGGGACTTTTTTAGTTCTGTTTGAATTATCAAAACTCTCTCGAAATTGTTTAATGATTTGATTTTCCTTTGCAACAGCTTTGTTAGACTCATCAAGAACTTTCCCCGCAGATCCTGTCTTCACACTATTATCAATAGAAAACTTCACTCTCTTCCCTTCTCTCAACTCTTGCATGCAGCTCCTGTCACCAACGATTTTGGGGTCCCTGTGTTTGTCTGTAGTTCTCTCCTCCAACTCAGATGTTTTTGGAGGATCAACAACCTTGCTAGACTCAACTACAACTTTACCAACAGATGCACTTTTCACATCGGCATCAGTGGTGAAATTCAATCTTTTCTGATTTACAAATTCTCCAGCACAACTTCTCTTACCTAAGATTTTGGCATTCCTGGGCTTGTTTCTAGCTCTCTCCTCCAATTCAGACGTCCTTGGAGGATCAACTTGTAGGTCAGTCTGAGCAGGCAATTGCGTGTTTGCTTTGCCATTCTCTTGGTTTTCATTCATTTGAACTTCTTTGACTACCTCTAAGACAGCAGCAGCTACGGTCTTGCCTTTCAAACTTCTGGGATTAGTTTGCATGGGTTGAATGTCGAGCTTCTTTACTTTCTCACTGTTTTTGTTAACTGACTTAGTAAATTGGCCATCCAATGATGTATGTGTACGCAGTTTGGTAGCACTTTTCTCAGAAGCATGATTCTCATTGTTTGCTTCAATCGCTTCATGAAAATCATCTGTTACTGTGTCAGCATCGGAACTGTTGAATCTAGCCTTCTTGTTCTTACTGCAAATTTTCCTCACATTTGAAGCAGTGCTGTTAGTGGCACACTTAACTGATTGATTTGAAACTTCACCTACTTCGCCCAGATCGATGTAAACTTCTCCAAAAACCTCATCGGTAGAAATCTTAGCACACTTCTCTTTTGCAATCCCTGTGTTTCTTTTGCTTTTTTTTTGTGATTCCTTTCTTTTGTTACGATTTTTGGAACTATTTGCTTTTATAGGTGCAAGTTCCTCATCTGTGTTCTCATTTCTTTGCTTACAGCTGACAGCTTTCACTGTTTCTGAAGCAACAGCTTCACCAGTAGTTGCACCCTGAGTTGAGGAAGCTACCACACATTCATCATCTTCAATCGCGTTCAGTTCTTTATATCCAGCCTGCAGTTCATTTGGATTTCACTTATAAGTGGGAAAGTACCAAAATTAGTGGACTACTTGACTACTGCATGACAAATTGTAATTCAAATATAGCACCTTAGTTTTCTCAGGTGTTGAAAAAAGCTCAGGAGAGCAAGGTCTTTGTGTCCACTCAAACATCTCACTGTCAAAAAAGTCTGGAACTTTGGATTCATTTTTCTCCTCAACCTGAATTAACAAACAGCATTAAAGCATTATTCAATTAAACCCCATGCTGAATATTTGTGCAAGAAACCAAATTCAGGATTCATCACGCAACTGGGTAGTTTAATGAAATATGTACAATAAAAGAGAAACTTACATAGCCGGTTGATTTAGTAGGGCTCTCATCATCAGAATCTTTTAAATCACTAAAGCAAGGAACTTTTCGTGGAGTATCTTTGGATTCATAAGAGCTCATCAGCTGACCACTTGGTTTCTCTTCATCATCGTCAGGATTATCTTCTCTCAGCCAAAAGAAGGGCGCAAATGCAGGTTCCCCCTTGTCATTAGAAAAGGGCTTTGCCTTCAATTTGAGTGAGCTATCCCCCAGTTCACTTTTGGAATGTTTATCAAGTCTTCCAACTGCAAAGTTCTCAGACCTCATTGGGGTTTCAGATAAAAGGCATTGTGGAACATGAACCCTTTTCTTTGCCGGAAAGGTAGGTTCTTGGCTTGGTTGAGATACACTTTCAACAGTATTACAATTTTTTGAAGTTTTCCCATTGCATTTCCTCTTCTTCTTTCCTTTGCCTTCAACTGAAGTTCTACGAGTTTCTGGACTATCAGAATGGGCAGCATATTGAGGTTTATTCTGTGCACAAATAACTTCATCTATGCATAAAAAACAAAATGACAATTAGAAAACACATAGCACATCAAACCAATGAAAAGGCGTAATTCATTTATGAAACATGAATAACTCATTAATTGGCATAAGATTACAATTTTGCAATGCAAGCGAGAAGCCAGTAATCTGAAAAAATAGTTTTCGTCATTTTACCTGATCCATTAGTAGGTGTTGTAGTTTGACTGTCTAATGTATTAATTCCTGAAGCAACTTCCATGCTCTTATAAATACTAACCAAGTTATCCATATTAGGAGCAGAACGAACCTCTGCTAACAACAAAAATTATGCAGTAAGATTGGGGTAAAGGTCTAAACGAGATACATCATCCATAAACTAAAACAACCCAATTTCTAGGGTTTTTCTAAAATATTACAGAACAACATTTGGGGATTTTATTAAAATGTTACAGAACAAAATGCTATAAGATAATTAGACGTACCTCTTCGTCCGAATGGAACTTTACAGACCGGACAATGAGAGTCTGATTTCATAGTTTTCTTGATACATAAACTGAAATAAAAAACATAAATATAAATTAGGTTAGAAAAATCCCCTCTTTCTTTCATTTTTCTCAGCAGAATCAGATACATAATAACACCCGAAAATGATATTTCATCCAAAATACTTACTCGCAAAACAAATGATTACATGTGAGATAAACTGCTGATTTCAATAGACCCAAGCTGCAACAAAATAAACAAGCATAACGAAAATCATATAAATGGATTCGAAATCTATTTACGGATTATTTTTTCATTATTTTATAACATCAGATAGAAATGGGTTTCGAAATCCCAAAATGAAAACAGAAATCAAACTAACCAGATTGGGCATTTTAACTCTCTACCCATCTTCTCTAAGTGAGCTATTGCCGCCATTTTTTACAGTAAGGGTTTTTTAGATGTGAGATAACTAAAGATAAGTAGGTGAATGAAACTTCTCAGAGAAACCAAAGCTGAGTGAAGAAACTTCTCGCGGAAAACAAAATAGTGAAAAAAGAGATGTAAAGGGATAAAATATAAAATTCAGGTTAGGGGGGAAATAATGGCGCGATATTTCAAGTTGAAATTTGAATTTTCTAAAATTTCAAGATTTTACTTTACCCGCCATTAATTTTTAATGAAAAATTTAGGTGACACGACTCAGGGCAAGGTCTTGTTGATGGGTTAGGTCATAAGCCCGTACATATCAGACCATTCGCAGGTTTTGGTTGCGTCATAGCAGAGACTCTAGACATCTCCACTTCATAAGCTGGATTATTTCTTAGCAAAATCAGTGAGAGTATAATGTTTAGATGCTTGTATTTCTTAAATTCTTTATCATATTACATTCTTTTTAAATACACGAGATAAATTATTGGTTAAGATAAGGATAGCTTGTGCATATCCTAACCAACCCTTTAGACTCGGTGTTGATAGTCTTCTCAGATTATTGTGGACCTGTAGAACTGGTGAGCTTAGTTGCTGAGGCAGGCTTTACTCCTGAGCCTGTTGGCATAACACTTCCCCTCAAGTTGAAGGGGAGCTTGTCGACATTCAACTTGCTTCTCAGGAACTGATATCTTTGTAATATTAGACCTTTTGTGAATATGTCAGCTATTTTGATTCTTGGAAGATATGAATTTTACTTGCAACTCTTTGTTGGCCACACGTTCTCTGACAAAGTGATAATAGATTTATATGTGTTTGGTGCGTGCATGGAACACCGGATTGGCAGTTAAATATGTTGCACCTAGATTGTCACCCCAAAGGACTGGTGGTGTTGTGATTATTCCAAGCTCGTTAAGCAATGATTGGATCCAAATGAGTTATGAAGTTGATATTGTCAGGCCCCTGTATTCTGCCTTTGTACTTTATTTAGAAATTGTTTTTTGCTTTCTTGCACTCTATAAAATGAGATTTCCTCCAAAATAGATACAATATCCTCTTGTTGATCGTCTGTCATCCAGGTTTCTTGCCCAGTCTGCATCATAATAGGCTTGAATGGAGAATTATGAAGTTTGCATGATGTGTAAGCTGTATGTAATAGTATGCTTGAGATACCTCAGTATTCTTTTGATGAGTTCCCAATGCTCTACATAGGGATCCTGCATGTACTGACATGCCTTGTTGACTGCAATAGAAATATTTGGTCTAATCAGATGGAGGTATTGCAAGGCCCCAACAATACTTCTGTAAAGTGATGGATCACTAAACTTAGTTGTGCCTTGCTTCTGTAGCTTCATTCGTGGACAAAGTGGTGTGCTCATCGGTTTGATACCATCAATTTTTGTGCGTTGTAGTAAATCTGCAATGTATTTATGTTGGCTCAGAAACAATATTTTGTTTTGATGTAACACTTCAATGCCAATAAAGTAAGATAGGTGCTCATGTCTTATACTGCAAAAACATCACTTAGATCACTGATTAACTGATTAATAACACCTGCATCAGAGCCAGTTACAATGATATCATCCACATATATTAAGATGTATATTATGTCAGTAAATGTTTTCCTAACAAACAATGAGCTGTCAACTATTGAATCCTTGAAGTTTTTACTTACAAGATAGACACTGAGTTTAGACAACCACACTCTAGGTGCCTGTTTTAAGCCATAAAGGGCTTTATGTAGCCTGCAAACATGGTTATCTTCACAAAATTTAGTTACTGACAGAAGGTTTGCTTTTATTGAAGGAACATGGCGGACATTGTTAAGAAAGAAGTTACGATTGTTGTGTGTGAAAGATGCCTTACCAACATTGGCTATTTGCAGAGAATTGTCATTTCCTACATGAACTCTCTCTGTGCCATCATACTCATGACTAACAGACAATGCTCGCATATCTGTTGTCAGGTGATGTGTTGCACCAGAGTCTGGAACCTAGCTACTATCTGTTGCACCCCCTGGCAAAGCTATATAAGTTGCAGGTTTTTGTTTTTGCTTAGTCCCCCTATCTTCTTTATAACGAAACCAACACTTCTTTTTTATATGACCTTGTTTGCTACAGATCTGGCATGGGCCTTGATCAGTTTGTGAGAACCTTTCTGGTTGGTAGCTTGATGTTTGTTGCTGGAATTGATTTTTTTGTGTGTACTTTCTGTTCTGTTGTTTGGGTTAAAACATGGAGTTGTTATGTATTGCAACATTTTCCAATAGCTCCTGCAGAAGAGCTAGTTGCTTTTTTAAGCGCATGTCATATGTTAACAGATGCGCATATAATGTTTTGGCACTTAAGTTACCAATAGTGCTTAGTGAAGTCACTATTGGATCATAAGCCTGATTCAATTCATTCATTATGTATTGTTTCTTGTCATTTTCAGTAATCAAAACTCCAGATGCAGTTAAAGAATTGAACAATGTTTTTGCTTTAGATATGTATTCATGCATAAAAAGGTTACCTTTGCGCAAGTTATGTAGTTCTCTTTTCAAGTGCATTTGATGTGCCTGATTGTTTGGAGCAAACCTTTCTTCTAGTGCTTCCCAGACTTCCTACGATGTATTAAGACCAACAACACCAGTCATAACTCCCTCAGTTAGTGATGAAAGGAGCCAACCCATGAGTATGTTGTCCTTCTCCTCAAACTTTGTAAATTCAGGATTAACTTCAGTTTGGTTTGGTGAATGTTGAGGAGGTTTTTCAAATGTTTCATCAATATAACCAGACAAGTTATATCCTTTTAATAAAGGTTTAAACTGTGTCTTCCACAATAGATAATTGGTTTATGTGAGTTTGATATTGACAAGATGGTTAATGTGTATTTGCTGAAGCATTGTTGTGTTTGCAGCCATTTTTGTACGTGAGTTTTGGATCTTTTGGCCTGATACCAAGTGAGAACATAATGTTTAGATGCTTGTATTTCTTAAGTTCTTTATCAGATTACATTCTTTTTAAATACACAAGATAGTTAAAGCTAGAAAACAGAAATTGGTTAAGATAAGGATAGCTTGTGCATATCCTAACCAACCCTTTAGACTCGGTGTTGATAGTCTTCTCATATTAGTGTGGACTTGTAGAACTGGTGAGCTTAGTTGCTGAGGCAGGCTTTACTCCTGAGCATGCTGGCATAACAAAATCAAATATTATGGAGGTCTCGGAATGCTACCATTTGATCCCGTTAACAAAGCTATGGTCGAGAAACTTGGTTGGAGACTTTTTTCTCCACCGGACTCATTGTGGGTACAGCTTCTAAAGGCTAAGTACCTTCGCAATTCATCTTTTTGAGACATTAACAAGGCTGCAAACTCGTCCAGTACCTGGAAAGTGGAATGCATTACTGGCAGTTAGAGATGAGCTGAAGAAAGGTTTTTTTGGTCCATAGGCGACGGCAAGAGTGTTAACATATAGAGGATAACTGGATCCCATCCATTGAATCTTTCAAGCCAGAGCAGGGCCAGATGCTCAATCCTAACCTCATAACAGTTAATGAGTTAATGATGCATAACAGTTGTAGTTAGAATTCTGACACCATTAGCTCTTTGTACTGTGAGCTGACAGCAAGGGTAATCACTGCAATTCACATTCCTAGACAGGGAGGGAAAGATAAAATGATTTGGAAATCCACTCCAACAGGGGAATTCAGAACTAAATCATTCCTAAAATTTTTAAAAAGTTAGTGCTATATTTTAATTACAATATGCCATGCAGTAGTCGCACCAACTTTTGTATTTTTCCACTTATAACTGAAATCCCAATAAACTGAATATTGAAGGCTGGATATAAAAAACTGAGTGGATTAAAGATGAAGAATGCGTGGCAGCTTCCCCAACTCAGGGTGCAACTACTGGTGAAGCTGTTGCTTCAGAAACAGTGAGCCATCAGCTGTAAGCAAAGAAATGAGAACATAGATTAGGAACTTGCACCTGTAAAAGCAAATAGTTCCAAAAATTATAACAAAAGAAAGAAATCAAAAACAAAGAGCAAAAGAAACACGGGGATTGCTAGGGAGAAGTGTGCTAAGATTTCTACTGATGAGGTTCTTGGAGATGTTTCAATCGACCAGGCGAAGTAGGTAAAGTTTCAAATCAATCAGTTGAGACTTGAGTGTGCCACTAACAGCACAGCCCCAAATGTGGGGAACATAATTTACAGTAAGAACAAGAAAGCTAGATTCAATAGTTTCAAATTTCAATGCTGACACTGGAACAGATGAATTTTATGAGCGATTGAAGCAAACATTTAGAATTGAGTTTATAAGAAAAATTGCTACGAAATTTGCCTATATTAACGCATGACCAATATATGAAGTCAATTAACAAAAACAATGAGAAAACAAAGAAGCTCAACTTCCATCTCAAACGAACTCATCCTAGAGGTTTGACAGGCAATAGCGAGGCTGCTGCTGTGGTGGAGGTTGTCAAAGAAGTTCAAAGGAATGAAAACCAAGAAAGTGGCAAAGCAAACACCCAATTGCCTGCTCAGAGTGACCTACAAGTTGATCCTCCAAGGACGTCTGAATTGGAGGATAGAGTTAAAAACAAGCCCAGGAATGACAAAATCTTAGGTCAGAGAACTTGTTCTGAAGAATTTGTAAAGCAGAAAAGATTGAATTTCTCCATTGATGATGGTGTGAAAGGTCTAGCAAGGTTGTTCATCCTCCAAAAATATCCGAGTTGGAGAAGACAACTGAAAAGAAACCCAGGCACCCCAAAATCGTAGGTGACAGGAGCTAAATGCAAGAGTTGAGACAGGGGAAGATATTGAGTTTCCTACTGATTACAGTGTGAAGATAGGATCTGCTGGCAAAGTTATGGGTGAGTCTAAGAAAGTTGCGAAGGAAAATCAAACCAGAAAACAATTACAAGAAAGCTTTGATAATTCTAACAGAACTAAAATAGTTCCTCCTGCGTCTAAGTCTATGTTTCTACAGAAATGTGAGAACATTCCTATTGAAATGCAGTGTGCTTTTTGCCAGCCATCTATTGAGTAAGAGGTACACTCAGTTCATACATATCACAATCTGTTTCTTTTTGTTAAAAGTTTCAGTTTTTCTCGCTTGTTGCAGGCATGAAATCCGTTTTTGGAACTTATTAGCTACTCAAGACATGAATTAATACCTTAAACATGAATGACTAGTGTAGGACTGAATAGCAAACAAACGAAAGGAGTGCAACTTAAAACATATGCTAAAGAACAATTCATATAAACATGAATGAGTATATTGTTGAAACACCTTTCGATTATCAATAAAAATAAATGAAGCAATCATGGCCCTTGTAGTTACCTGAATTCATCGAACGGGAAAACCCCACGAATCTTGCTTAGATTTTTACTTCAATGTTTTGACTTCGTGGAGATACACTAGGAGTCTGCATCTCCATAGAGAAGCGTTCAAGAAGTACATTTTGCCATGCATCAACTTTCTCCTTTTTATTTTCATCCTCAGTCCTAATCTCGCTCGTTCCTGTTTCTGCAACCCACTTTCGCTTGGGTGTTGAACTAACTGGAAATTCCTTCTTGCAACTAACCAGATATGCTTCACATATCTGACCTGATACAGGCCTCTCACATCTATTATTAGGTGGCGGCGAATCATCATCACTTCCCGAACTATCTTCACCGTCACTGATTTCGATGATACTATCAGATTCAATGTCTATAGGGATGTTATTGTCACCATCAACAGCTGGTAAAGCTTCACAGTCTAAGGCGGCTGAAGCTTCACGCTGAATTCCTTCACTTCCGCTGCTTCTTTCACTCCTATGATCTTCGCTTTTCTTGCTACTTTCACTCATTGATTCTTCACTTTTCTTTATTGACTCACGCTTGATTTCTTCACTTTCATTTCTAGTTTGACTCGGAATTTCTTCTGTTTTACTTTTACTGCTGTTCTCTTCATCATTGTCAGAAACATATTTTTCTAAGCAATTCAAATCACTGTCTGTCCTGAACAGATCCCTCTTTTCTCTTTTCAAGTTCTGTATTTCCTCACACAAATCAGTGATTTTGCTTAGTGCCACCTTCTCTCTTTCACAGATAAGAGAATTCTGATCTTTCAGGTCTTTGCACACTATCATGTTCCCATTAAGCTCCTTCTCTAATCTATTCTTCTCAAGCTCCAATTCCTCATTCTTTCTCTCCACGACATCTTTCGTCGAGCTAAAAGCATTCAATTTCTCCTCAAGCCCCACACATTCCCTGGTCTTCTCTTCAACTAATGCCAACAACTCATTATTTCTCAATCTAAAAGCTTCTAGTTCTTTCTCATAATTGACTGCTTCTTTCAACATCATAGCTTTACTTTCCATCTCTCCATAGTTCTTTTTCCAAATCTCAGTTCCACGCTCAGCATTTTTAATAGCTCTCATTAAACATCTAATATCTCTTTTAAGCTGCCCTATAAAAGCATGTGTGTAGAGAGTGTAGTGGTAAGTGTGTGAAGTGTGAGTGTGTAAAGACTGTGTGAGATAAGTGTGTGCAAAGTGTACAGTGTAAGCTTCTATCAGAAAATTATATATGCACGAATTTGTCCTGTAACAGAAAATAATCTTTTATTAAATCAATTTTGATTAAAATCGTTTAGTAGAATCAATGTAGACATCTTTGGATGTTATCATGGTATCAGAGCTTCAGTCTCAAATTTTTCTGAGGGCATCGATCCTTTTCTTCACTACATTGATTCATCTTCACTGCATTGATTCACTATCCTCATATGTTTTCAATTCAACTGGAAGTTCTTGAAGATTTGTTCTGAAAGTTGGATTTGATCCTGATGCTTTGCTGCAACGTCTTCAAACAGGATTAAGCATGTATTTTGAATCTAAAATTCGGTTTTAGTCCTTGAGCTCTTGATTATTTTGTTTTTTTTCAGTTCTGAGAAACTGAATCTGGAATTCTCTACCTCAACAGCTAAAATCTGAATCTTTGTTGGTAATCTCTATCTTAATCTCTAGGTTACTTTAGATTTAATCTCATGTGTTCAGTTTCTACATCACTAACAACATTCAATTTCATCTTCAAAAGTTGTTTTCATCATAACTAGTTTCTGTTTTCAACTGGTTCTTTCATCAAGTCCTACTGGTACTGATTCCTGAATCTATTCGATCTGAGCATGTTGATTTCTGCTACAAGAGTTAGTTAGAGAGAGGCTTAGTTTTGTTCCATGGAATAGTGGAGAAAGTTTTTTTTTAAATTCAGTAGAATTTTGGGGTACGTGTGTGTGTTAACTGTTTGCTGCACCACTGAGTGCTTAATCTTGCTTTGGTTAGCTCCTCCTCTCAACTTTACTTTGATAAAGTCCTCATGATGTGAGAGGTCATGAGTGAGTTGTCTTGCAATTTTAATGGTGAAACTGAAGATGATGTTATGGAATTGAATTTGGTGATAGTACTGGTATACAAATTGGAGTTCTCTTTGTTGAGTCTGCATATGAATGAGTGTGCAGCATGTTGTTCATTTCTATCTTAGTTAGGATTTTATTAAAGTTGAAAATAAAAGGATTCAATTCTTGAATCTGTTCTTGTTAGTTAGACAGAAAGTATTTTCGGATTTTGTTCTCAAGAACAACATTAATAATAAAGTTCTTGTTCTTGATTCATTCATCATTTTCATTCTTTATGCTGAATAATGCAAGACATCTGTTCCACTTGCACATACAGTCCAGAATTACAAGCTTCATTGTAGCCAGGGCTTTGCTTCTGAATCTCAGATTTGTTGGTCAGATGTTCCATGTTGAATCAGTTCTTGTTTGGCGAGTAATAAAATTTCTGCATCTCAGACTTGTTGGTATACATGGCAGATTGTTATTGGTACAAGTACTTTTATGGTTTTTCATCTCTTGTGTTATTTTGGGATAGAGTTGTATGATGGTGTTGCTGCCTGTAGACAAGGCTTGGTTTCATTGTCTGGTTACCAGATTTTCTTTGGCACATTTTCTTTGTTTCTTCTTTTTTCCTGTCAGTGCTTTCTGTTATCTCTCCAGCATCAGATGTGCCTGTGGCTTGTATTAAAGGCTTTGCTTCATTACCTGTAGTTGTGTGATGGTATTCTTATGCTCACCTATTGGTGTTGTTTCTGTGGCCTGCCATGTTAGTGCTAGTTGGTGCTCTACAGCAACTTGTTGGCCTGACATGCTGAGTGTTACCATCAGCTACAACCAGCTCATCTTTCTTGATTCCAGTAGTATGTCTACTGGTCAGTTTTTTGTATTGTGTGGAAGGTAGTGGTAAGGAGAGGGCCATGAAGGATAATGGTGGTGGAAATAGAGTGCACAGGTGGTTGGAAGAATTTCCAACAGAGTACACAACACAAACCTTAACATGCTTGTTTCTCAGGTTATTTCATCTTTGAATGCATCACTGTGTGAAGTGTGATCCTCGTCATGGTAAATACATGCCTGTTGTTTGATATACATAGGCGATGTTGTGCCAAAGGATGTTAATGCTGTTGTCGCCACAATCAAGACTAAGAGAACCATTCAGTTTGTTGATTGGTGTCCTACTGGATTCAAATGTGGTATTAACTACCAGCTACCAACTGTTGTTCCTGGTGGAGATCTGGCTAAAGTTCAAAGAGCTATTTGTATGATTCTAAATAAGCATAATACATCAGTTGGCAACTCAGCACAATACTCATCAATTCCAACTTTGTTCTCCTGGTGAATATGACAGTAGCATTAGCTTTTATTTTTGGTTTTTTGCTTCTGCTACTGAGTTTGTGAACAGGAGGACCCAGGTGCTCTGTACCACCTTGCCATAGCTTCTTCTTATGCCTCTGATCCTTCTCCATCAGACGCGTTTGATCCTCCTGGTTGGTGCCTGGTCATGGAGTGCAGCTGGTGCTTCCTTTGTTGATGCCAGTACACAACACTGCACATCATGTGCAATCTCAAGTATTTTCTTCAAACCTCCTTGAGCTTGAGGGAGGGTAAAAGCATGTGTGTGTAAAGAGTTTAGTGTTAAGTGTGTAAAGAGTGTGTGAGATAAGTGTGTGCAAAGTGTACAGTGTAAGCTTCTATCAGAAGCTTATATATACGAATGTGTCCTATAATAGAAAATAATCTTTCATTAAATCAATTTTGATTAAAATCGTTTAGCAGAATCAATGTAGACATCTTTGGATGTTATCACCCTATATACTCTGTCTCACTCTCTACTTTCATCTTTAACTCATTCAGTACCTCTATCTTAACTTCATACTTGTCTCTTTCCATCTTTCTTATGTTTCTATGTGTATCACTCTTTTCTAACTTGATCTTTTCTATCTTGATCTTAGTACTCTCTATTTTGTATAATCTTTACCTAAGACTTAACACTTAGCAGCTAAAAAATCAAGAACAATAGCTAAAAATCAAGAAGCACAAGAGGGAAAAAAGTGATACTTACTGTGATTATGAAGAAAAAACTAGTAAATGGAGAAAAAAGCCAGATTTTTAGACCTAGAAATGCAAAAACTAAACAAGGGTTTTTCATGCCCTAGATTTTTGTTCTCCAGAGTGATCGGGTGAGTGACTGTAGCAGCAGCACTCTAACAGTGTGCTTTAAGAAGTGACAGATTATTTTGAGGATTTTACCCTTTCTTTTTTTCTGTTAAGACGTTAGGTGTAGGTAAAAATATCATATTTTGTTTCTCAGAAGTTCATTCACTGGAGATGTACATTTTTTACACGTAGGAATTACGGACAAGTTCATAGTGGGTGACTTAATGGTTGGTCCACCTATTGAGTCCACTTTAACCGGAGGTCCATAATTAAAAAAAAACAGTTTTCTTATCACAAGGTTCTTCCACGTATGAGTCAGTTAATAATAAATTTATATCATCCAAAATACCCCTCAACTAACTGATATGTGAAGAAACAAAATTAAAATTTCCTTTTATAGATCACTAGAGATTTCAGCCGAGATTTTTTAGATCTTCTTCTCTGATTTTTTCTCTGCAACTTCCTCTTCTTCTTCTTGTGAATTTTCTAGGATTTACGTTCGATTTGTCATCTCCTCTGATCAAGATCATCATAAAGGTTAGTCTCTTTATGTTTAATCTTGTTATACTTTTTTGTTTTTTGATACTTTTTTCTGTATCTGTTACTTTCTAATCATATCAATCATCTTGATTACCTTATCTTGATGATCTTTTTTTAGTTTTTCTTTTATAATTTTGAATTATTCGTATCGGTTGTTATATTTTTAGTTTTTATGAATTATATGATGTTGATTAACTAGTGTAGCAACATTTGATTCTCTTTCTGGCGTTCGTTGTTTGGATTTTTTTATTGTTCATATGTTTTTATTACGAAGATAATGTTCAATATCATTATTTTGATTTAAGTTTTTAGGATTTGTTGTTTGTAGATCTTGAAATCAGTTTTTTCAATATAGCTTTTTGTTTAGTTTTGCATGTTCATTCTTTATTTCTGATTTAGTTAGCGAGATTATCATATTTTCGAGTTTGCTTTTGTTTATTTTAAGATTTTGTTTATGTAAAGCAGATTTGCTTTAATTTTATTTTTTTCATTCAGATCCAACAACGTATGTTAACTATACTTTCAATATCAGTTATGTAATGTTATTTATTTTGTTTTGTATATGATCCAAAAGTGTATATAGGCTATATTGTTCAATAGAAGTTCAGTAATGCGAAGAATATCCTTGTTCTTGTTTATTTTTGTCTATTATCTTAAAGTGTATATAGACTATATTGTTAAATCAGTTTCTATAATGTTTTTTTCATTCAGTTTTGTATATAAATTTTAAAGTGCATATTCACTGTATTGTTTCAATACGAGTTATGTTATGTTGTTTTCATTTTCATTGTTTATATTGATTTTAAAGTGCATATTTACTACATTGTTCAATTTTTTAGTTCAGTAGCTCCTCTAAAATATTTATTTCTTTTTTTGTCACATGTTTAAAATGTCTACATCTGACCTTATTATGTGCTATGCACATGTATACTATAAGGAGCATCATTTTCCATATAAGGTTACTTTTGGTTCTACAATTGAAGATTTGAAGTATTGCATATGTGATAATTGGAGTACATGTGATGATGGTGTGAAAGTACATGTGCTTGTTGATGTGTCACTGCATGGTCTTGCAGCATTACACTTTTTGAAAAAATCTCTGTTTTTTCAGCTACACGTTGTTGTCTTCTCTAGTGTTGGTTCAACTTCATCGAATTTTGTTCATGTGAACAATGAATCAAATTTGATTGTGAGTGTTAGAGCCAGTTATGAAATACAGGGTAATGAGGTTGCAAAACCACTTATTTATGATGGTTGGGATAAGGTTTTTGATGAACCTAATAAGTTTTTTTGAGGAGGTGTTGATTCTGTTAGACTAGCATGCGAGATCTACTGCTTGAGAACTGGGTATAGGGTTAGGAAAGTGAAGAATGATTTATCGAGGTATACAATAAAGTGCAAGAAGGTTGGTTGTTCCTGGAAGATCCATGCAATTGCTATTGATTCTTATAATGATGTTTTCAAGATAAAAAAAAAATATATCATAAGGCATACATGTGGTGCTGACATTAAGTTGAGGAGCCTCCTGTAATAAGAAGGCTTATTAATCATCTTATTCATGATCATGTGAGGCAAAATCCACTTATGAAGGCTCGGAAGATTAAAAACCACCTCAAAGTTGGTATATGGGTTAATGTCAAGTATCACAATGCTTATCATGCATCGGATTTGTCGCGCCAGCAGATTTTTGGTGATAATATCAAGTCTTACACGGATCTTGTTTGGTTTGTAAATGCCTTGAAATAAACCAATCCCGATTCGTATGTTGATTTTCAATTCAATTATGCAACCCACAGGTTTGAAAGGTTGTTCATTTGCTTTGGTACATGTATTTAAGGTTATAAATTATACCGGCCTATGATTTATCGTGATGCAACTTTTCTCCGGGAGGTTCAAGAGCGGTTTGATGGTTGCGACTTGTCTAACGGCAACAAAGGCAAGTTTTTTAAAAAAATCAGTAGTATATGTTCTCCGCACTCTTTTTTGTTTTTTATTTTTACAGACAATATACCATTTAAGTACTGGTTTATCCACATAGTATATAATCTGCATTGTCAACATATGCACAATATGATTCTTTCTAGTTCTTCACAGTATATGAATCTGCACAGATAAAAATAACATCCTAAATTTGTAGAAATGCATACAGTATAGACAATCTGCACTAATTAGTATTCAAATTAAACTAGGTTCCTTTTTTATATGCTTGAAATGAAAATAGTATATGAAATTTGCACTTTGAACATAAGCTTAATAAGATATTTCTCTAGATTTTCAGAGTATAGGCAATCTGCACTCTTAAATTAGAACATAGATTTTTCAGAGTATACCATTTATCTGTTGTTTATTTTTTGCAGGTTTTCATCCTTTAACATATGCATTGGTGCCTGAAGAAGATGTTAATAATTAGCATTGGTTTATGGTCAATCTTAGGAAAGTCGTTGATAATCTTCTCATCACTTTTATGATTGATCGTAGTGAAGGGTTGCTGCAAACTATTCCTTCATTTTTTCCTGATTCTCATCATAGTTATAGCTCCTACCATCTCAAGCAGAACTTACCTATTAGAAAATAAGATGAAAAATATACGAAGGTTATCGATTGTTTTATGAAAGCTACATATGCCCTTTCTCCAACAAGGTACGAATAGGCACTTTTGAAAATGGTTTTATGAAGAAGGCCTTGGGTTGCAACCTATTGTCGTAATACCTTTAGCGAACACTGGTCTAGTGCCTATTTCACTGGTTGTAGGTATGGCCAGACTTCTTCAAGTGTAGCTGAGTCGTTCAATAAATGGATTCAACATGACAACAAGTTGCATGCCTGTTCCCTTGTTGACAAAATTAGGTTATACCCTTATGGATATAAATAAATATCATATCTTTATTGTTTTTTGTTTCATTTCTTTCCTATAATAGTTTTTGTTTGTTTGTTTGTTTGTGTTTTATCTAGGCGATGCGTTATGAAGTTGATGTCAAAACGTCGCGAAGAAAGTCTCTTGATGGACCCTGAAAAACTTACTCCCAGATATGAAGTCTTGCTTGAAGAGCACATTCAAATGGGTTGTATATGGGATGTTAGTCTGCCGAAAATATCTACGAAGTTCATTCTCCAAGGTCAGTTTTCTTTTTTGTCTTACTTTGCCTGTGTTTTATCAACCAGTGTATATAGATTGTATTGTTTATATAAGTCTAGTAATGTCATAAAAATTAGAAACACATTGGTCAGTTTTCTCAAGCAACTGATGTTATATTTACAAAAGGCGATCGATACATGGATTACATTCAACCCTACTTCACAGTTGTTGCTTTTCGTGAACTATACTCATTGTCCATCAAACCCCTTCCAAACTACGACAGGCTTGACGAGTATGAGGATGAACATGAGATTTTGCCACCTATTGTGAGGCCTCCACCAGGTACACCAAAGGTCAACCGTATTAAAAGTGCATGGGAGAGGGCTAAAAATTCGATTACATGTTCAAATTGTAGTGCTAAAACTCACCATAACAAAGCAAGTTGCAGTGTCACCCATGAAGTTGTGTTATTCGATTTGCAGTTTCATAGTGCCTCTTCAGTATAAGCAATATATACTTGCTTCAACATAGAAATTTTGCATTATATTTTCTTTGGAGTTTGGAGACAGTTTACTTAGATTTTTTTTCATTCATTTTTTATAGTTTTTGGTGCCTTTTCCAGTGTAGGCAATATACATTCAACATATAAATTATGCACTTTTAATGAGATTTCTTTAAAAAAAATTGCATAGTTCCTTATAGTGTAACAAATTCATAATCATTTTGTTTGGTAGTTTATATATGTGTTTTGCAGTAAGTACGAGTATAACCTATCTATACTATCGAATGGTTCTTACCCAAAAGGGTTAACCATTCTAGATCTAGGGCTTAGATACATGCACATAGGTACACACACACTTTGTAATAGTATATCCTATCTATACTATCAAATGGTTCTTACCCAAAAGGGTTCACCATTACAGAACTAGGGCTTAGATGCATGGAACATAGGCACACATAGTTAGTACTAGTGTAGCCTATATATACTATCAAATGGTTCTTACCCAAAATGGTTCACCATTACAGATCTAGGGCTACACACATGCATATATGTACACGGACTTTGTAAGAGTATATCATATATATACTCTTATAAGTGTAGTTTGTGTTTATATTTCATAGTGCCTTTTCAGTGTAGGCATATACTTTTCATTATAATTTTTTTTTAATTTTTGTAGTTTGGAGTTTGAAGATAGTTTACATAGACAAGTTTAGTCAATATATACTCTCTTCTGGGTCGATTATAAGTTTAGTTTGTGTTTGTGTTTGTATTTCATAGTGATTTCTAAAAATTAAGCTACAAATTGTAATTTAAACAAAATTAGAAATAAACATATCTTTTCTTCAAATTAAGTAGAAGCATCTATAACAATGATGGGTGATGTAATTGGACATATGTAGAAGTGTATGCGATGTAATTGCCCTTTCTTACAACGGAATATAGCAGTTCTTGCCACAATGACATCCTTTAGAACTCTTCAATGCTGGCAAATCCTCTTCATCTTAAACCTTTTGTAAACTATCAACCCTGTATACTTTATCTGACTCCTTTTAATTGTATCCTCTGACTCCTTGTTATTCTCCTTGTTATTTTTTGATTCCTTCTAACTATAATCTCTTATTATCCTTGTGTTTGATTTTACAGCAAAATCTAGAAACCCTAATGAAGATATTTAATTATTTCTTTTAATGCCAAGCTGTTTTTCAATACACACCTAGATTTCTCCCTTTACTTTGAATGTTCAGTTTAAATCTAGTCTTTTCATATTCTATAATGAGAAATGAGAATATAGTCAGACCCACACTTATCATGTTTACCTAAGGTCTAGTCTTTTTAGATTATACACTAATCACTTAAATTGTTAAATGTAGTACTCGTCTTGTCTTGTCATGTGTATTAATCACATTATATAGTCATATAAGTCATAATTTTTTTCAAAAATAGAGCTAAAGAACCAGTATAGCCTATATACACTGCCAAAAAAGATCATATCTTTTTCAGAGTATACACAACCTGCACTATTAAAAATTCCACCAAAAATAAAATTGAGTGCTAGTATAGTCTATATATACTATCAAAGGGTTCACCAAAAATAAAAACAGAAATAGTTGATACCAGTATATCTTATATATACTGAAGTATAAAGAGAAAACAAGACAACAATATCAAGAGTATGAATTTTTTTTGTCACTGGACACTAAGCTTACTGAAGTAATCAATTTCGTGAGATGGTTTCCAACTCTCTTCGGGGTGTTTTGCTGTCAGCAACTTGCATACCAAATAAACTCTCTTGTTTTTTATTCTTATTCATATCTCAATCTTGATTCAACATCTTCTTGAGGGTTAAACTTGGAAAAAATCATGAAATATATGGCATATAATAGGCAGTCTGGTGTGCTCTCTTGTTGAGGTGTTGGGTATTCCAACAACACAACTTTCTTCACTAGTTTCCTTTTGTGTAAAGCCAAGAAGTTGTTGATGACTTGTAGTGGGTCATTTTTGTTGCATTATCTTTGTATACATCCTTGTTAGATTCCAAAGAGTTGTGGTGAATGAAGTGCATATCCTTTAATTAGAATAACCACAATGTCAAATGATTTCCAAGCCTTTCCCCATGACACATAAGGATAAAAATCTTGTTGACGCTTTTGTCCATGCCCATGATTGGAGTATCAATAGCATTTTATCTTCTTCAGGCATAATATGAGACTTGTGGACATGCAACTTGAAAGTAAAATGATTTTTCTTTAAGCTAGTATGACTATAGCCTATATATACTATCAAATTTACCTAACAAACTAACCACTTATTTTTGAGTATACCCTATCTACACTCTTCAACTCCACTGAAATATCTAGTTTTTTTGCAGTGCAGCTTATATGCACTTTCCAAAAGTAACTAGCTTTTTTATTTTCATGTTTGAAAAAGGAAAATTTAATTAAGAACAACATTCACCCAAGCAGTTGCTTCAATGTACAATGTTGGATGGTACTTTTTCTTTGCATCAGTATTAGTTTGATCCTTGCGAGAAGCTTCCTTTATCTTGTACACAGTGTATCGAAGCAAATCTCCTTCCAAGCAATCATTGTGTAAGAACGACTCAATCGTCTTGGCAAATATACACAAATAACTACCATCTTCAAGTTTCACTCTCCATGGATTTGACCTGCAATGTCAAAATAATGAAAAGTTTTCTAGTTATATGTATATATTGTAATTGTTATATTAGTTCGAGATATAATTACGGATACTTACACAATTAACGTATTATCAAAGTATGGATACATAACTTGTACTTGCACTGGACTCAGCTTCTCAAAGAATGACGAGTATTCAAGTTCCTTCAACTTATTAAGGTCTCTTTTTCTTGGGGGTTGTCCTTCATTTTCCAATTCTTTCCCTTTCCTTTTATATGGTTTTACTGTTGGCTCTGCTTTTGTTTTTTCTTTCGTCTTCTTTGTTTTTGGTACTCTTTGTGTTGCTTTCTTTTCAACTTGTTTTTTTTCTTGCATTTTTGGTTGTTTTTTTTTGCAGCTTTATCAGAAAACTTGCTTCCACTGTATTTCATTGGTCCAAGTGTCTTCGATTGTCTATCTTTTCGAGTCACTACATCATGGACCACACTTGAGATCACATCTACATTTAAAATAAAGTAAAAAAATATGAATTAAATATTTGTATAGGAAATGATAATGACGAAGAGATTAACTAAGATTTCAAAATAACTGAAAATCAAGTTTCATTTCTAGGGTTTTGAGTTTATTGGGTTGATTGTAATTGAAAATAAGATGATTTTGAAGAAATTGTAACGAATTAGTAGGAAGTCTGTTTATAAAAGTTTCGAAATTCTTTGAGAATCAGAACTGAATACTATTTTTCAGTTTGAGAAAAATAGAAGAGGGTGGGAGAATAAAGAAGAAAAAAAAAACTGATTAAATGCGGATGTAACAGTTGTACTTAGTTTCTCTCCGTGTAGGCTTCACACGTTTGGTGACGAGGGTTATTTTTGTCTTTTATTGTTTTAAAGTATTATGACCTCCGATTAAACTTATAATATGGATGGACCCTAATATAAATAACTATATGGATAATGGACCTATCTATAAATCTCCCTTTTTACAATCTACCTAACAAACAAAATTGAATTCAAAGAAAAAGACCTGGAGCCTAGTGTCCCCTATTCCCTATCCACTATCCAGATTCAGAATCCACAAAAACCTGGCCCATCACTGCGCCGGATAAAGCCCAAGTTCCCCCCTCCCTAAATCCCTAGAAAATGGAAATTGCACCGATGAATCAGCTATCGGAATTGCATGAATTCATGGATTCTCAATCTCCAGTAGATTCATTAGGATTGAGAAACTGGCTTGATTTGCCTTCAGATGTAATATCTCTTGTATTTCTAAAGCTTGGAGCTATTGAAATCCTTTACAGAGCTCAATGGGTTTGTTCTTCATGGAGAAAACTCTCTAAAAATCCTCAACTATGGCGTTCAATAGATATGCGGAAGCGTAAAGATTCATTCTCTGGGGAAGAACATGTAATGGAGAAAATGGCAAGAGAAGCTGTGTATAGGAGTTGTGGTGAATTGGTTGAATTCTCTGTGGAAGAATTTGCTACTGATGGGCTTTTACTCTATATAGCTGATAAGTATGTCAACTCAATTTATTTCTTCCTGTTTGATGATGATTCATTAAAAATATGTGGTTGATTGATTCATTCCGTTGCTGCTTGGTTCTCTGATTGTCCTCATGGTTTAAGTCATACCTATAACAGCTTTCCTGTGGAGACTTTAAGTAAATTCCGACCTTTGTGCATTGGCATTTGGTTGATATGCTGCATATGTGTAGATGTTGAGTTAAGGAAAAACTGTATCTTTACGAAGTGAACCGGATTGCACTGTGCCTCCTACAACCTCCCAGGTTTTGGTTTATGTCTGTATGCATACTAGAGTTGGCAAATCTGAGATGTTACACTGTTTAAACAGACACGAATGGGGGATCCTGTTGCTTAAATGCACATATGGTGTCTTCTTGACAGCATTCTTAACTGCAATAGAAAGCTCCATATTACTGTAGTTTTTAGGAGTTCAAACACTTCATTAAGAAACGACTGATCAAGGCAAGCCATTCTAGTGAACAATAGACTGGCTTAACCATAAAACACTATTGCCTATTATCAGCGTGCAATCAAAAATGTTTTATGTGCTTGTTTCCATGTTGTGATGAAGTACAACATTGTATTAACTCAATATTCCGTTTTTCACAGGTGTAGTTCCCTCAGATGTCTTCGACTTGTATCTTGCTATGAAATTTCCCCGAAAAGGCTTACTGAAATGACCAAGAAACTTCCCTTGTTGGAGGAACTAGAATTGCGGCATTTGGCATTCTCAGCAAAAAATCTTGAAGTTGTTGGACTTTCTTGTCCCCAATTAAAATCATTTCGGTTAAACTACCGAGCTTACTGGCATCCAGGCTTACAGCGCAACGACAAGGCATTAGCCATTGCAAAGACCATGCCTCAACTTCGCCACCTCCATCTTCTTGGAAATAAGATGAGTGATTTTGGTCTGAGAGCCATTCTTAATGGTTGCCCACACCTTGAATCTCTTGACCTACGCCAATGCTTCAATCTCTCTCTGGAAGGAGATCTGTTACAGAGATGTAAAGATACTATTCAAATTTTAAGGCTTCCCAAGGATTCAACTGATAATTTGGAATTTTATGCTCAAATTGTGTCCGCATGTTGAGCTTTGTAGGCGCAAGTTACAGAACTACTCATTATGATTGTGGGTGGCTGTTGAAGATTATTAATTTAATGATTCCCACGTACTTCGCTTGCTGGCTGTTTTATGGGCTTGTGCTGCAATTTATTAATTTGTTAGGTTCAGACTTTGAACAACAAGGTTATAAGAGCACCATATAAGGATGTTTGAGAGTGCTTATTGTTCCTGATAGAGTGATAGTCATGAAATGGATGTTTACTGTTTGATTCTCATGTAGGATCTCATCCTGTCTCCGGAAAGAAAGGGACATGAGCTGTGCGTTATTTAGAATGAAGTCTTAATGTTGAGAAATTGAATATGGAAGTTAAGCTACATCCCTGCAGGTACTGGTTAATTGGAATCATATTTTATTTTGATTCAGCATGGACTGTATCTTTATGCTTACTCTTATCATCCACCAAAATTCAAGATTTATAGTTGGACACGTCAGATTGAATAAACATCCCACTTTTATCGTGATTTAAAGTTGAATCAAGGAAGCGTCCAATGGTTTAATGCTGAGATACTAGAGCCGTTGGATTTTAAAGTTTAAAGCAGATGACAATAAATGGAGATTGGAAGTTGAATCTTACTGCTCACTGCTCTAGTTAGTTTTTCAACTTTGTTATCTGTTCTTCATGAGATGTTCTCGAGGCACCAAAGATCAGTATTCCAAAATGACAATAAATGGAGATTGGAAATGAAACATTGGCTTTATTTTCTTTTTTGTTTAATTCCAAGACAAATTCACTTCATTCTATCTTGACCCTTCTTCTTTTCATGTTGACTAGAGAGAGAAGATAGATAGTAATTAATTGGCTTTTCAATTTTCAATGGTGAGAACAAGAAGTTGAAGCAATTCTATGCTCTATATATACTAAAACCTGATTAAGCTTCATTTTCACCACAGCAGCAGCACTAGCACTACCCTTTCTCTCAATCTGTCGTAAGGTAACAAAATAGTACTCTTGTTAAACCCAAGAAACCCCAACATATTTTTCTAATTTCAGTTTATTTTTCTCCTGTGTGTTTTTTCTAGCTAGGATGGGATTTCTTACATCTGTGGAGGATACTTCCTGTTAAAAAATTTCATCTTCAAAAAGAAGAAAAAAAATAATTAGTCATGGACAATCAAACTCCATTTTCTTCAGAAGAAATTAGAAACTGGCTTGAATTGCCTCATGATGTTCTATCTCATATATTTCTGAAATTAGGGGCATTTGATATCTTACTTAGTGCTCAGTCAGTATGTCCAACGTGGCGAAAAGTTTCCAAAGAGCCTTCGCTGTTTCGTTTAATAGACATGCGTAATGGGTCAGCGTCTGATGATCTCATGTGCAATGTGGAAAAGATAGCAAGAGAAGCTGTGGATAGGAGCTGTGGCCAGTTGGTTGAGTTCTCTGTGGAATATTTTGGTAGCGATGAGCTCCTAGCTCATATTGCTGATAAGTAAGTGAATTATACCTTTCAATTTGTTTTGAATTGATGTCTTGCTTGACATTCATTTGCTAACTGCAGATGAACTGAGAGATTTCATTTTGTGATATAATAGTTTAGCAAAGTAGGGAGATAATTCTAATTAATAACCTACCGTTGGAAAAAATTGACTTGTTTGTATGCCTTACACCATTATTTTGTAACTTCCCTGTATTAATTATCTGTTTTCAGGTCTGGTGAGTTAAGATGTCTTCGGCTTGTATCTTGCTATCGAATTAGCGATGATGCATTGATTGACATGGCTAAGAAAGCTGTCATGCTGGAAGAACTTGAAATATGCCATCGTTCTCTCTCCAAGGATACACTTATAGCTGTTGGTAATGCATGCCCTCAGTTAAAATCGTTTCGGTTAAACCGTCGAGGCTGCATGCGGCCACACATAGAGTTTGATGATGATGCACTAGCCATTGCAGAGAACATGCCTGAACTGCGTCATCTTCATCTTTTAGGGAAATTGAACAGTGTGGGGCTGAAGGCCATTCTTGATGGCTGCCTGCACCTTGAATCTCTCGATCTCCGTCAATGCTTCTATGTTAATCTAGAAGGGGATCTACTGAAGAAATGTAGAGATAGGCTTATAAAATTAAGGCTCCCGAATGACTCCACTGATGACTATGAATTTGATGCTTCAAGCGATGATAAATCTTTTGAATTTACTGAGCACAGCTTCTTCGATTATGCCAATTTATTAAGTGACTTCTTCAACCCAAACTTTTTTTTCGATCACTACGACCCAGACTTAATCAATTCAGACTTAATCAATTACCTGAATGAATTGCCCTTCGACCCAGACAACTATGTTGAGTGAATGGGTGGCCTCCTAAGAAATGGTTGTAATATTTTTTGACCACTCTCTTTTTTGTCTCTTAAATTTTACTTTTGCTTTATTGTAACAATTGGTGATTTGAGTTTTGGACTTTGGATTTGGAGTACTTTTTCTTATACCAGTGTACCTCTCTATGTGTTTTAACTTTTCTTATTTCTGTCAGTGTTTGTGTTAGATGAAGTGTTAGATGGAACTTGATAGGTTTTAACTTTGTCATCTGTTTTTTGCGATGGAAGTCTGTAAAGTCTCATGAGTTTCTTGAAGTTAAGAACCATATATATATATCTTATAAAGTTGATAATGAATTTAGATTTCTGAATGATACGATTAAGAATATCGATTGCAGAATGAGACCGAATTAACCAAAAATACTGAATTCAACTCCCTATGTTGCACAATGGGAGAGTAGTGAGTACTGCTACTGTAAATAAACGTTCCACTTAATCGCTACAACAGTGTTGCTGGAAATCGCTATTTGTACCTAGAGTTCGTTGTAAAATACGTAAGTTATTTGGATAAACACACAAACTCAAATAGTGAAGGGGCAAACGTTTCCGGACGATAAAAGATAGCACCTAAAATAGAGTAATTTGTTAGGGTGCATTTTCTTATATAGACTTTCTAATCATCTTTAAATAAAATATCCGTTGATCTGAATATCGACTAATCAAGAAAGTGAAATGTTTGCCACCAACGAATAAACAACATTGAAGTGATAGTGCTTAAAAATAAAAAATAAAAAACAAAAAACAAAAAAAATGGTAGATTATTACTTTTTTAGTATTTTTTACTTTTCTATTTTTTTAAGTTAAAACTTTGAATAAACATATCTCATAAATTATAAATGAAGGATTATAAATAATACATCGTTATAAATATATCTTAAGATCTAAATAACGAGTATAAACATGATTATTAAAAAATTTATATGCTTTAGAAAAAGATTTAACACTACGTAATAGTAAATACTAGTTGTTTGGGAAAATAACACAAATTAAAAAAAATCATTTATCTTCAGAAAAATAAGAACAAACACTCATTTTACGTGGACCGAAGGGAGTAGTCGGGAGAATTTGCACCTAAGATGCACGAATCACGACCGATGAATATTATGTGTCCTCGGACCTCGGTAAGATGTGAGGGTCGTCGCTGGCCTAGTTATCACAGGTGTTTACAAAAGTGCCATTCTGACTCTGGTTCTCAAACTACACGTATGAATCAATATGTTGCTAGTTCATCCTCTCCAGCGATAAATGGGTTTTGAGAGGTCTCCAACAGCCATATTGAAATCAAACAAAATTTATGAATCAGAGCAACATCATTTCTCTCAATCTCCTCTTATCATCTACATAAGGTAAGATAGGGGAAATATAACTGTTTTTTACTGTAGAATGTTATTTAGGGTTTAAGTTTTTTAGAAAATCCAAATTGAAACCTCAGATTTAGCTAGTTTTGATATATTCTCTTTTGTAATTTTCTAGGTACAGTTTCTGAATTCTTGCGAAGATGGATTGTATTATGGAGAATCAAACTCCGATTTCAACAGAAGAACCAAGTTCATCAGCCGAAGTTAGAAATTGGGTTGAATTGCCTCCTGATGTTCTATCTCATATATTTCTTAAATTAGGGGCAATAGATATCTTATTTAGGGCTCAATCAGTATGTTCTATGTGGCGAAAAGTTTCCAAAGAGCCTCTGCTGTTTCGTTCCATAGACATGCGGAATAGGTGGGATTTGTTCGATGGTGGATTCTACGATATGGAAAGGATGGCAAGAGAAGCTGTGGATAGGAGTTGTGGACAGTTGGTTGAGTACTCTATGGAACATTTTGGTAGCGATGAACTTTTAGCGTATATTGCTGATAAGTAAGTGAATCATATCTCTCAATTTGCTGCTTATCGATATTTATTATGGCTTTCTAGTTGTTTATTTTGCATTTTTGGATGGTTTTTACTTCCATTGTATGTCTATTATAACTGTTTTGTGTTTTGTTTGGTCTATGGCTTGTTTAAGATAATGAAATTTCTGGGGTACTGTTGACTAAATAACACATACGAATCGATAGGTTTCTGCAAGAGGTGTTAGCTCTACCCCATTGTAGAGTTGCTTGTTCATCAGATGTCATATTCATTTAGATTTTAAATAGATTAAAGGATAATATAATGGAACCCTTGAGGGATCACAAGACTTTAAAAAAAATACTAGGAAGTTTCCAAATGAAAGAATAGACACATTCACATTCATATATGCTTTTCTTATGGTCTGCTGAAAACTCTTGTCACCCTTAACTGGTTGATATTATTATGTATGCATATATGTTCTTGCAAAAATACCCATTACTGAAGTAATTTTTCTTGTTTCTTACAAGAGGTTGTCATTTGCGTTTTTTTATTTTAAAGATGCCAATTGAGTAGCTGATTGATTAAGGTTACTGAACATAGCAAAATGGTAAAGAGCACAAGTGGGGAAAAGAAGTTCTTACACTCTCTTATCTAGGTTATTGGCTGCTAGGTTACTGTCCTTGTTTTTCATTATACATTTTAAAACAACTTAAATGACATTATAGCAATTTTTTCTCGAAATAGATGAGCCATTACAGTGCACTCGGTCAGTCATGTAATGCTCTTAGAATCAAGGCTAATAGTCATGCTCTTAAAATCATAGGCTACTTGGGCTAAAAAAGTATAGCACTTGGAGTTACAGTGGGAACTTTATTTATCTTTTGATTGTAAGTTTCTGTTAATTGTAGTGCACCACTCTTACGACTTCGATCAATCCTGCTTTAGAGCATGCTTATACGTTGTGTAAAATATTACTCTAGAATATTCATATCTTTACTTTTTAAAAATATTTTGGGGTCGTTGAATATACTGGTGATACAAAGAAGTACCCAGCTGTTGGCTAATTGCAGATGAATTGAGAGATTTCATTTTGGCATATATTAGTTTACCAAGCTATGGAAATTATTCCTAATTTATTTCCTCCCATTTGGAAAACATTGACTTGTTTCTATGCTTAACAACATTATCTGCAACTCCTCAGTAATAATTATCTGATTTCAGGTCTGGTTCCTTGAGATGTCTTCGGCTTGTATCTTGTTATCGAGTTAGCGATGATGCACTGATTAACGTCGCCAAGAAAGCTGTCATGCTGGAGGAACTTGCAATATGCCACTGTTCTTTCTCAGAGGATATGCTTAAAACTGTTGGGAAAGCATGCCCTCAGCTAAATTCGTTCCGGCTCAATTGTCGAGGCTTCAGGCGACCACGCATAGAGTGTGATGAGGAGGCACTAGCCATTGCAGAGAACATGCCTGAGCTGCGCCATCTTCATCTTTTCGGGAATAAATTGACCAATGTGGGCTTGAGGGGCATTCTTGATGGATGCCAGCACCTTCAATCTCTCGATCTCCGTCAATGCTTCAACCTTAATCTTGAAGGGGACCTACTGAAGAGTTGTAGAGAGAGGCTTATAAAACTAAGGCTCCCCAATGACTCAACTGATGACTATGAATTTGATGCTACAATCGAGGATTCATACGATGAAGATTACCCTTCTGGATTTTCTGACATTGACTTTCTATCCGATGATGGATATTATGAATTCTCCGGAGGCAGTTATATCTCCGATGATGATGATGATGATGTTGCATTTGGCTACTACGACTTCTGATCAATGACGAGTATTTTGGTGTCGTCTGACAAAAAGGTCGTTATTTCTGTGACAGTGTGACCTCTCTCTCTCCCAGTGTGTTTCTTCATATGGATTCTGTTCGATCAACTCTATGACACACTTAGAACTTCCTTTTACTCTTCATATAATTCTATTATTATCTGGTATCTGTTCAAATTTCAATTATCAATCATTTTAACATAGGTATTTCTAAAATAGAGACTCCTCGCTGATATATATTGAAATATCAAAATTATTAGTTTCAAAAAACTAGAATTTCTAAAATTTAATTTAAAATTTATTATGAAGAACTTTTAATAAAAATGATCTAGAAATTAACATCTATGAAGATAAATGAGATACTAATTGACTAAAGTGTACTCCTAGATCTTTCAGTGAAACAAGGCTGTTCATGTGTGGGATTGTTTCGTAGGATCTATCTTCTCGATCTTCGCTCACAATAGTGCTGACACTTTTAGTTTATCTCGACTCATTATCCTGTAATATAGGAAAATCAATCAAATTGAGCGTAAAAATTATCGGAAAATGGAAAACCATTATTGGAAAATGAAAACCAGATAGAGTATATAAAGGTAAAATTTGGAAGAGAAAATATATATAAAAAATCCAAAACGCCCTTTTTATTGGTCTTAAATACATAATTACTTAGAAAAGTGGGAGAACACCTTTTTTTTTAAATATCTATAATATGTGTAAACATTAATCAGGCCGTGGGTTATAACCCCACTATTCTATACATCTCATCACTAAAAATCCACTAAAAATAAAATGAAACAAAATACTCCATTTAAATAAATCTCTTTAAACTGCCCTTAACATTAATTTAACCCAACAAAAATAAAAATCAACTCACTCATAAACTACTTTTTATATTCAACCCAATAAAAAAAAATTAACCCCACTTTTAAACTTTATTCTTTCTCACCACCAACACTACCAACACCAACTCACCACCACCAACCAACAACAACCACCATCATCCAACAACACCACCAGTACCAGCCACCAACTAACAGCAGCACCAACCACCAGCACCAACAAGCGCCACCAACCAGCACCACCATCACCCACCACCACCATCAACGAGCATCACTAACAGCCACCACGTTCACTACCAAAGAGCACCACCACCAACCACCACCAGCAGAAACGAAAACCAGAACCAACACCCACCACCACCAACAACCAACACCACTTTCACCACCAATATCAACGAGCACCACTAACAACCACCAGGTCCACCACCAACGAGCACCACCACCAGCAACAACGAAAACCAGAACTAAGAACAACCACCACCACCATCAAATTTGGTTTAACATAAAATTGGCATTTCACCAACACAATTTATTCCAGATGAAAAAAAAATGATGAAACCAAAAAAAGTTTCATCATTTATTTGGTTCCACCTTATTCCAGATGAAAAAAAAAATGATAAAACCAAAAAAAAATTCATCATTTATTTGGTTCCACCTTATTCCAGATGAAAAAAAAATGATGAAACAAAAAAAAGTTTCATCATTGTTTTGGTTCTGACATTTCACCAAATTTGGTTTTATCATTTTTCTGACGTTTCACCAACAAAAAACCTTAATTTCGACAGTGATGATGTATCATTATTTTTTATGATGATTTTCGACGATGATGATCTGGAGGTGTTGGTGATGTTTGTAGAGGATAGAAGGAGGAAGAAGAGGCGTTGTTGGTGGTGGATCTGGACATGTAGTGGTGGAGGAGAAAAATAACGAAGAGGAAGCGATGGGGAAGGAGGAGGTGTTTTTGTTGGTGTTGGTGGAGGAGACAGAGGTGTTGTTAGTGGCAGATATGAGTGACAAAATTTTTTATTGGTGAACATAAAAGTAAAAAAAGAGAAAGAGAGGTGTTGGTGAAGGAGACGAAGGTGTTTTGTGGCGGAGGAGCTACTGCTGTTGCTGGTGATGGTGGCGGAGGAGCTATTGTTACTGCTGGTGATGGTGGTGGGGAGGAGGAAGAAGAAAAAGAAGAAATGAGTAAAGAAAAGAAGAATAAATGAGAGAGAACCCAATGAAATGAAAAAGAAGAGAAAGAAAGGGTAAGGATGGTATTTTAAAAAGTGGTAAAAACTAAATCTAAAGAAAATGGAGTTTCTATTTCATTTTTAATTCAAATGGTTTTTATTTATAAAGGATAATATGGAAGGAGTTTTTGTATGTGAAGTTTGGTCACCTAGGTTTTTTATACCATGTTATGAACATTAATTAGGATCAGCTTTAAAAGTATGTAAACATTGATGAAAATTATTGATTTGGTGTGGCGGGACTTCGTCCTGTCCCCGTCGTCCAAATGCTTTTGAACATCTTCAAAAAAAATTTAATTAATATGATTATTTATATGGATAGGAAAATTTAATATCCTTTGATAATCCCACTACAAGAAACCAGTTACCGAAACACTTAATGGTTCACTCATGACAAAGTGCCCATGCACTATTATGTTAGTTGTGCCTTGCACTTTTAACTACACATGGTCAACCTTTTCCATAAAAAACAAAGAAAATAAAACTTATTCAATGAAATCTCCCTTACCTCCTTGTTGACAAGCCTCATAAGCACTTCACGTTCAGAGCTCACTGACTGCAAGTGAATAGCAACCAACCGAAGACTTTTGGATCAATCATATAGATGCATAACCGACAACAGACAGTGCATGGCTGAGCTGGTCCTTTTTTTTTTTTTTTTTGTTTTTCTCTTTCATCTTTTTTTTCTCAACGTAACATACGTTTCATCTATTAATTTGAGCACGTTATAATTGAGTGCATTATAACAACGGTTATTAATTTACTCCATAAAATAGTAACATACAATTAATTTTAGGGCATTATAATAATCGTTTCAAGACAACATTTGATAGCATTTTAAATTGCAAACAACATGCAGGAGTCCATTAACTTACATTTCATCTATTACTGTATATTATGATTCAAACATGAATAAATTATGCCTATAGAAGATTGATAGCATGTTCATTTTCTAACATTGTATAATCAAGTGATAGTGATTGTATTCTTCTTGTTAGATTTCCACTATTTGACTTGAAAAATTAAAATAGAGGAACAAAAAACTTATCTTAAACGTGAATCATTCCGGAAGATAGTTCTGCCAAGATTTTTTTGTGATCTTTCTTGTTCCCATTGTTACTGCGAGGAATATTGTGTTAAGATTGTTGGATCTGCAACAATGGAAAACACTAAACAGGAACAAACTGTTATCGTTAGGAAAAATGATAAACACTTTGATGTTGATGTACACACTAGGACAGAGCCACCTGCTCAGCAAATTGTCCTTAATACAATAGTCCTCGGGTACTCCTCAAAAATGAGAGATGATATACCCCAACAGAGGAGATGTGTCCCGGATAGAACTACTCGTTATGACTAGTATAAGCACAATACTAGTCACCCTCTAGAACTTAACATCAATTGATAGTGGAAGGGAAATAAACACACAAGTGCGCAAAACAAAGCATGAAGAGGGGAAAAGAGCTAGGGATAGTAGCTTGTTCTGGAGTGAGTTGAAATGAAAAACTTGTTTTTCTTTTATAGGAAAAACTTTGAGAAGAAAATAAATTTTGAATTAATCAGAGTTAATTTCGTGCATTAATCACGGTAATTAAAATGTTAAGAATGTTTTTATTTTAGGAAATTATTTTCAAAAACGGTAAGTCTTGATTGAACCGTAGCCAACCAAGCACACGAACGCACACGCTAATCACATGCCGCACATGTGTGAAAAGCAAGTGTGAATCAACTAGCTCATTGTCTTAGTCCTCCCCCAACCACAAAAGCATCTAAACCCTAAGGGCCCTCCCTTAATTGCAAGTTTTGTGGTAATAAAGGGAGAACACATCTCTAGTTTGTCCAATGTGGGACTAACTAAAGGTTCTTCATTCACAAAATAGTGAAAATGGAAATGATGTTTCCACCCAACAAATGAGCTAGTGTTTCTTAGTGACCCATTGGTCTTAAGATCCATTCCTATCAAGAACAATGATTCAACTTATAATTCATTTCAAATTCATTTCATTTTCTCCAACACCTTTAAACAATTATATATGTCATTAGGTTAGAGATACAGTACATGTATATTTCATCTCCAGCTGCAAGTCCATAACATCTGAAATGGAAACATGATCAACAAGCATGAATCCAAAAATTCATACCCTTTGAACAGATGAGCATGGTGACCATGGTCCAACTGTTTGCAAATTATTTATGTAGTTGTGAAAAATCCTACAACTACACCCGGAGATCAATCCTAAGCAAAGAACATCAGTCATCAACATAAATAAATAAAGAATATAAATATAAAGTAGACGCAAAAATTTTACGTGGTTTGACAATTAACAAGGTCTACTTCTACAGATGATTTTACTATAGATATTATGATATTACATGAATCTCCCTTGTAGAGGAGAAACTCTATGTGGCTATGGAGTAGTGAGAGAAAGAAGAAGAAGTTCCCTTCTAAACTTAATCTCCTTTTTTTAAATAGTAGAAAGAGTAAGAAGCAAAATTATATAAAAATTTCTTAGCTTACAAACTAAATTATGATGACTAGTTAAGGTGGTAAACGTCCATCGATGCTAAGTTACTTTGGTTTTAATTTTACGCCATTTGTTGAGCAGAATTTATACCTCGCGTTTTATCTTTTTTTTTATTATTATTGTTTGAAGAATAATAGTTAAGAAAAAATACGTTTTGGTGCAGTTTGTGGAACGAAATGAGTGGCGAAGAAATGACTTACCTTCGTTCTAGGCTTAGAGTTTGACTTGGTGTCTTTGGCGAGTTCAGCTCAGTTGCTCGGTTATGGTTCGTTGTCGGCGCCAAAGGATTTGGAGCTTTGTGTGACTTGATCCATCAGCTGCATTGAGATATCCCTTGCGAAATGAAGTTGTAGCTGGATAATCGGCTTTGCTTCTTGTTGGGTTTTGATTGACAAAGACATGAGCTTCGCCAGGTAGTGGCTGGATGGTATAAGTATTCTTGCGAACCGGAGTTAGCGAAGTGATTTTTTTCTTAATTCGTCTGCGCTTAATGGGCTCTTGTTGTCGCGACGGCTAGTGTATACAAGAGCTTCACTCGTAATTATTTCGTTGGAGGTATATTGCTGAGCAGAATGACCTCTTCCGAACTTTCCCGAGAGCAAATCCGATAGACTTGTCTCTCGGTGGAAAGTCGAGTTCTTCGGATCTAAGTCTCGGAGGAACAACAATTGCAGCGATGCGAAGCGAATGCCTCCAAACTATTTTGAGGTATGACAACAGACTTAGGCGAAATAGCTTGTACGCGAGATCAAGAGTTGAGCTTATCAGTTTTAGAATCTCAAAGGACTAATGACTGTAACGAGATAATATATATGATCTTTGCGAATTGGAAGCAGCGAGGTAAATGTCCGGCTCTCTATCAAGGGTTTTGAGGATTTCAGCGAGTTTGATGTACGATCGAGGTCTGCAACGAGCGAATGATGATCTGAGTTTCTCTGTTCAAAGTCTTCTTGCTTAATCAATTCATACACGAAAGTAGAATCTTCAGTTCATACACATTGCTGAATCAATTATTCAGTTCCATTGTACTAATAATTTTGCGGGGTTTCTCAATTTTTTCGTCTGATAGTTTTGCTACTAAATTAGATGTATTTTTTTTCTAACTACATTTGATATACTGCAGGTACTGTTTTTCCATAAAGAATTTAATATACTGCAGGTACTATGTCTCATTCACTCTTTTTATTTTCCAAATTTTGATAGAGAGCTATTTGAAGCTAATATAGATTTAAAGTCTCTCACAATTTTGATTTCAAAAAGATATCTCCTAGCATTGTTTTGTTTTTTGGTTATTTTCAGAGAGCAAGCCCAACGCACTTTAACTGTTTGTGGAAATGCCAAGCACAAATTTTCGCTCTACTGTTTTGTGACACCATCGATGACAATGAGTATAAGATTCAGGTAACTATTATTCTTCTTCTTTTTTTGTTTTTTCTGTTTCAGTTTTTGTTTTGATATTGTGATTTTTAGTTGCAAGGGTTGATTTTTTTATCAGCATTGAGTATAAGATTCAAGTAACTATATGTTCTTCTTTTTCTTTGATGCTTTACGGAAATGCCTACTTGGTATTCCTTTTTATTGGATTTCCTAGCACCTACCAAAATGAATTATCGGTTTCAGACACATTGCAGACGGTTCTACAAAGTTCTTGAATCGATGTAGAAAAAAGAGATGAACATAACTACCTATAAGTATCCACCAACTTCTATGCCCAACTCTAGAAACAGCTTCAAGCATCTCTATATAAACACCACTTGCATAGTTTTGCACTCAATCAAATTTGCAGCCAAGAATCAAAATCACCAAAATCCTAAACTACACAAAAGTAAGTCTCAAGCACTTTACGTTAAGCAATTGCTTTCAGAATAATTGGTTTCAATGATCCAATTTTCTTCTCAAGTCTTCAAGACATGATTGATGCACCAGATCATGATGTTGAAAAGTCGGTGAATACACCGTCAATAAATATGTAAGGGATGCGAAAGCAATGGAAGGAACACCAGCTGATATCAAGGAGTACCCAGACTCATATGTTTTCTTACTTGGTGTCGGGAATGTGACAAAGGAAGTTCACTGCAGATGTGGTTCAATGTCATTGAAAGAGAAGACTTAGGACCATGCCCTTTATCTTTAGTGATGACTATAAATCCTACAAATATATTTCTTCTTTTCCTCTTTTTAAGCTTTGATGAGTTTTAGTTTCCATTATATTAATAATCTATGTTACTGCTAACTTATATCAATGTGTTTGTTGCAAACACTAACAATCTCTTTTTTCTTGACTGTAGCAAATGAGATATGTGAGAAGTTGGGAAAAGATGTTGCTGCTCAATATGACAATTGGGACTGGATGACGCCAGTAAGGTAACTGTTGTACTTATTGTTATTACTCCCATGGCAGTTCTCTGTTTGAAGTTCTAGTCGTAACTTCATTTATAATAGTGCATATATATTGAGAAGAAACTCCCATGGCAGCTGATATTATTTGTGGCACGACCTAAACCAATAATGCTGCAATTCCGGATTTCACTGCAGACTGCCTTGCTGGAGGAAAGGAAGAAAAGGATAAAGAGGTTAAATATGTGAGGATGGAAAGAAGAATTGGGAAAGTTATGAAGAAATTTATACTACCTGAGAATGCTAATATTGATGCAATTTCAGCTGTTTGTGTTGATGGTGTTTTTACCGTTAATGTTCAGAAATTGCCTCCACCTGAACCTAAGAAGCCTAGGACTATTCAGGTTAAAATTGGGTGAGAGATTATGGGGTCATGCACTTATTGTTGGAAATGAATGTATCTTTTAGTGAATGTGTCGTCTAATGATCACAATGTAGGAATGAAATGACTTTTGTTCCGTGTGTGTCCAGTTTCCTTTATGTGGGTTTGAGTTTAATCGGAAATAAACAATTTAATTTTATTTTTGGTATAATTTGCCTTTCTATACTGTGAGCACTGAGCAGTTCATTTGTGTTTCAACATAACCTAGAGACTACTTAGAATTTGTGGTTTTCAATTTGAGTTGACGATTCTGGAAATATTTGACATTCATGAGAGAAATTCCTAACAAGCCAGAACAATCAGTTTTACGCAAATCTTAACGAATGATAGTACCATCTCCAGACAATCAACAGTCTGGCTAAACAAAAATTCCTGAATTAAAGATCTACACCACCTGACACTGATTCAACAGTTGGGTGCACTAGATGATATGTCCATTGTTCTTTTCCGTTTCCTTTCGCCTCAACCTATAGAATCCAAATCATCTCAACTTAGGTAAGAATTTTGTTGATAAATCAAACTGTAAGGTGCACTTCGTTGATTTTTTTTTCTTTCCATATACAGGCTACAGTATACCATTAGAAAGTTAGAAACCGTTTAATTTTTATTTAGTTTAACAAACTTTAATGGTTTTTAGTTTGATGCATGAATCTTTTCTTGGAATCAAACATGGCATGTTTAAATGATCTTTGTAGACAACAATCATTTTCATGAACGAAGAAGTTCAGAGGAACTCGGCAATTTAAAAAATCTAACG
This sequence comes from Papaver californicum, assembly GCA_023531435.1. Taxonomy (NCBI): domain Eukaryota; kingdom Viridiplantae; phylum Streptophyta; class Magnoliopsida; order Ranunculales; family Papaveraceae; genus Papaver; species Papaver californicum. The sequence goes on from JAJJMC010022854.1 coordinate 971,307, forward strand.
AAATAATTAGTGGATAAAATGGTAGGAAAATTTCTGCATAATTTGAAACCATGGATGCTTGAAGAAAAAGGATGGTCTCTCATGCTACCATCGTAAAGCATTTAAAAAATTGTCTTTAACGTGTATACCATAGTTTTTTGCAAAGAGGTACCTTAATATGTTGGCATACAAGTATTATGACTGTCTAAAATGGAGATAAAGCTGCAGTAAGGTTGGGTTTGTTATCTAATGGGAAATTCTCATGCTGCTATTTTGGTCAGATTAAGAAGGCGGAGTCTGACCTCAACTTCACTTACATTCGAGCATTTACATTTTGGATGCCCTTTGCATAATCCTTTAATAGGACCTCTTTCTGGGTCATGGATTAAATTAAGAAAACATTTTAGAGAAAACAAGCTGCATGTGCTCCTAAGTTGGCAGCAATGTTTGAGCCTCTGACGTATTAAATAGTATTAGACTCACCTATGAAACATTATTTAACTCAGTCGGTGACTTAATAGAAATAAAAGCGGGTTATTTCCTAGTTCAAGTATGAAGAATCAGTGAGGCCAAGTTATCTCACGTTATGCCAAGTAAAATGGTATTTAGCGTGGTCCTACCAATATAGAGTCTGAGAGGGAAAACAAGGGATAAATCATAAAAGTAACATAATGGAACAAAAATTGGATTTTGTGGATCCCACTCCAAAATCATACCAGTGATCGCGTTATGTTGTGATGGAGCTTCTCAGGGCAATCCAGGCCTAATTGGGTTACGTAACGTGATCAGGGGGGTCCTAATGGGGAGTTCTGGGGTGCTCAGGCTGTTTCTTTGGGTGTTGACAGTAAGATCATTGCAGGGGTGGAAAATATTTTCCCACGCCCCAATTTCTCTTCTTTTTTTTCTCACTCCATCCCAATTAAGTTTAGCCGTTTCTTTATCTGATTTCGAAGGTATGAACCTATCCTTTTTTCTCACTTTCATGGTTTATTTCTTTATCTGATTTCGAAGGAAAGAACATTTTCCCATTACAAATGTTCTTTCCTTCTTTGTTCTTCAGTCCATAAAAAGCAAGAAATAAACCATGAAAGTCATGGGCTTAGTAGAGGAAATTTCGGAGGGAGAGAACGAAATAATCTATTGGTAAGGATACCATATAATACGGAGGAATACCTTGAATAATTAGACGTGGAAATTATTGGACAGCAGTGCCCATTAAAAGGATACTAGATATGGTTTTAGGCTAGTAGGACCTCATAGTTGGTTATTTCATAACCTGGAGCGGAGCTTCCTCACGTGGGCAGATAGGTTGGAGGCATAAAAGCTTTGAGTCAAGAAGATAAAAAGAATGACGACCATAGGGATACATCCTATTACCACATACATCCTATTACCACCTCTTCCGGTAGTTTTTTTATTTCATCGAAGAGGTAGCTTCTTTATTTTATCATAACATCTTTTCTTTGGTGTTAGAATTTGAGACTACAGGTCTCCAACGGCTCTATTTTCAAACCAATTAGGGACTCCAAAATGAAAAAAAAAAGAATTACGGTTAGAAAAAAGTGGCACGGACCGATCGTAAAACCTGGGCACCTATTTTCTGTTAGTTTTACGGTTGGGTTCGGGATGGTTCCAACAAATGTATGTTAGCTCCTGGAGATACTCAAGTGTTGCTGATCTGCCGGATGCCTTCTTGAACAAAAAGACCATTTAAAGCACATAACCAAACAAAGAAAAAAGCCATTCTTGCAATCAATTAATATTAAATCAAGTTATGCTATCCGAGAGATGTCAATATTAGTAATTACTCTATTCTCTACATCTCAATATGGTCCCAATTGATCGGTCTATCCTCAAAGCCATAATCTGATTGATGAGACTTGTTGCGAGATAACTTACTCATCGTTGCAAGACCTGAAAGAAACAAAGAAAAGAAGAAGCTAAGATTAAGTACATCATTCCAAAGAAGAAGCGCCGTGCTTCATCACTTGTATTTGGTATGTTTACACCAGTATACGAGTGCAAATTTGTGCACCCCTAAAAACCGGGGTACTTGTGTACCCCTCTTTTTATTGGATGATTGAATTTAAAGACCACTATTCTCTCGTATTTGCAATTAAAGCATAGCGGTTTTTATAATAAATCAACCAATAACAAGAGGGGTACATGTGGGTGCATAAATTTGGGGGTGAACAAATTTGGATAACTACTGATACGGTAAATATCACAGATAAAACGGTTAACCACTACACAAGTCAGACTCCAAGAAAAAAAAACAGACTGAACTGTTGATTATTGACTAGTAGCTTTTCACAGCATCTAATCAATAATGGTCGTGCAGAAGTTCATACTAGTGTCCTATAACATGTAGCTAAACAGATGGATGCAAGTATGTATATGTGCATATGCATTACGGATGTACCTTCCACCATTTTGTAGAGAGCTGACCACCATCTATCTCTAGGAACCTGATATTGATTTAATGTCTCTTCGATAGCTTTATCGTGCTTTCCTTCCAACACTCCCTGCAAAGTGATGACTGCTTCCTTTGTTTTATTGAGGATGTTGTCATCTTCAAGTTCTAAGTGTTGCAAATCATTGTGCGAAGAACTGAGGCTAACACCAAGCGCTAACTGGGCAGCAGCAGTCCAGCGGGAAGAGGCCAACCATCTTCTATGCCCATCTTGCCGTTTGGTCTCTTCTTTTGCTGCTTTACTTTCAACGACTAAGCTTCGCAAGTATTCCGCATTTGCAGCACCTGTACTCTGCACCATCTTAGAGAAAGCACTCCCCTCATTTGACAGAAGATCCTCCGGGGTATCAAATTCAAGAACCTGGCAAATAGCTTAAAAAAATGGAGTTAATAAAAAATGTAAAAGAAATTTTGTTCAACTTACTGTAGGTGTTAAACTTTATAATAGATTGTTAAGAATTAATATCTGCTTGTTTCCGACTGCAGATGAAATATAAACAGAATAAACAAGCAAAGCTCAGAGACATGTAGTATAAGGTTTATAACAACTAGGAAACGGTTGATTCTCTCTGAGCATAATATCCTCATCTTGTCAGCTCAAAGATCATTTGCGGGCTAAAGTCAGCCCATTTCACACCGTTCAGCAGTTGGTTTTGATTATTAACAGCGAGAGCACAGTATATTCTTCCCTCAATTTCCAACCAAGTAATTTTAAGTAGTTCAGATGCTCTTCGAGAAATGTGATTTTTTACCAGGATGGTTTCAATGGTGAGGAACATGAAACTCATCAAGATTCTTATCTCCCATTGGATAAACCTCATGTGAGCCTTACATGAAATGAACTTCCAGAACTTTATGGAACGCATGAATAAAACGTATTTGTTTGATCAGAATTATCTTTTATGCAGACGATATTTAGAGTGAGTGCTAACTAAGACCTATAACACATAGGAAACAACAACTTAAATGAACAAGTTACAGAAATAAGGACTTGTGTACCTGGCCAGCATCAAGAAGGAGAACACGATCACAATCAATGATTGTATTTATTCGATGAGCAATAATGAGCATGGTGGACGATTTAAATTCTTCTCGAATAGTTTTCTGAATAAGAGCATCAGTTCTAACATCTACAGCAGCAGTTGCTTCATCAAGAACAAGTATTTTGGATCTCCGTAGTAATGCACGAGCAAGACTTAACAGTTGCCTTTGTCCAACACTGAAATTCTCCCCTGCCTCAGAAACCTACAAGATGAAAAACGCAAAGTGATGCTTCATGGTAGCACTAACAGCAGTCTTTGTAAAGTAATTCACAAACAAGTAAATCCAATTAAATTATTGAGAGTTTCAATTTTTAAGCAATTTGGAGAGTTGACCTCGGCATCAAGACCCAAAGAATTCCTTCTAATGGCATCCTTAAGGTGTGCTCTCTCTAAAGCCTCCCAGAGGTCAGCATCATTGTGCTCATCAAAAGGATCAAGATTAAACCGGACAGTTCCTAGATATACGATACAGAAAAACTGATCAGAAGATTTAGAAGATTAAAGCAAAACAATTTGGTTGTTCGTTAAAATAACATAAATGCTGTTGTTCAGGAAAATAACATAAACGTGGTTCACTGCAAGCAACACTATTCAGTAAAGCTAAATTGGAATATGAATGATCCATCAGCACTGTATCTTGATTGGAGTAGACAATCAAAACAACTTCAATTGATTCCTAATACAGAACGTAATTATATTTAAAGATACACAATCAAACAACTTCAATTGATTCCTAATACAGAACATAATTATACTTAAAGATACACACCTGAGAAGAGAACTGGTGATTGTGGAATTATCCCGAGAATTTTACGTAGATCAGTCAAACCAAACTTCACAATATCAGAACCATCGATTAAGATTTTGCCTCTTTCAAGTTCCACAATTCGAAATAAAGCATTGAGCATACTGGATTTCCCAGCCCCAGTCCTCCCAACTATTCCAACCTTCTCATGAGGAGAAACTGTGAAAGATAATCCATGGAGGACCGGAGGAAGTTCAGGCCTGTACCTAAAGACAACATCTTCGAACTTGATCGATCCTGATGAAGGCCATCCAGGTGGGGGTCGATTATCTTCAATCACAGTCGGAGCCTCTGAAGGCAAATCTATATATGTGCCTACGCGCTCAACCGCATTTAAACTATTCTCTGCGACACTCGCAACTCTAAGAACTCCCGACAACAAGCTTGTAATATTTAAAGCATAACTGAGAAGCAGACCCATGGAAGATGCATATGCCACGCGATCTGCTGCTCGTCCATTTTCCATGACAGCAAAAGTTGCTATCAACCAAATCATCAACCCTCCAAGTGATTCCAAACGGATAACGAGCCAGCGGTTTGCACTCATGTTCAAGAGGGTGTACCTGATATTATTGTCCATAGACTTACCGTTAATACTAGCCATTCGATCATAGGCTTTGTACGCGCAAATGGTAGATAGACCATTTAACGCTTCCCCAAATTGTGCATAGACAGGAGATCTAGTTATGGAACTCAGGCGTTTGACTTCACGAGCTGTGCTCTGGAAACAAGAAGAATCAAAATTTGTTGGAAAAAATCTTTTCTTACGGAAGGGGTTCATTGGCAATTGATTTTGAAAAACATGACACTTGATTGATGTAGTTTTCCAACAAATTGTTAATTATTGAAGAACAAGGAATTGATGAGGATGATCTCCTCGCAGTGGGGAAGATCCTCCCCTAATATACCCATTTCACTGTAGAATAGTGTAAATAATCATTAACTTTTAGTTATCCTGTATTTCATTTCTTATATAAAAGCAAAGTGGTTATTAGTGAATACTCATTCACTTCCTTAACAGCAAAGTGGTTACAAGCTAAATTATAAATTTGGGCAGACAACATTTAATTAAATTAGCATGACTAGAAATTATGCATACCTGGTAATATAGATAGGCTGAATAAAACAAGATCAGAAGCGGCATTATGGCCCACAAGGATATGGTGCTCACGATGCCAATCAGTGCAAAAGTTGAAAGGAGTTGGAATACTTGGTTCAGAAACATATTTACAAACACAGCAACATTGCGGTCTATGTCGCCGAGATCCTTTGCAAATCTATTAATCATCCTACCAACTGGATTGGTATGGAAAAATACCATTGGAGCTCTTAAAATGGAGTTAAGCATTGCATCATGCAACCTTTTGGCTGCAGAGAGACTTATTTTGATCAACCAGTAAGAGTTGGCCAAGTTTACTAGTACCTGAAATTAATGACAAGTTTAGTATAAATTTAGATCTTGATAGCTGGCATTTGCACAGTTACGTCACAAGATATTGAATACAGACAAGAGTCTTTGAAAACCACAAGATCATAGAAAATAAGATGCAGATTGAGACTGGCTAAGCATTTTGCAAGTAAATGTAACATTTTACTCTCTTGTGAAATTGAAGTTTAGACATTTGACGAATTTATCGTATCTCATCAAGAATACAATGATGTTGCCAGAAAAGATTATAGTGTGCATCAGTGACACAAATGACATGAAAACTAAAAAAATAGCAATAATTGAATGTTTGCCCGCTATTTTGTCGGTTTTTACCTGACTGAGGGATAGCATTGCGTAAACCAGACAGTAGAAACCTGGGCCATGGATCTTTGGGGTGCTTAGATCAGTCCAAACACTTAACCATGTACTACTCATAACTCGAAAGACTTCAGTTGACACATAGCAGGTAAAGAGTATCATAACTACCCAAAATCCTCCTAACGCATTCATATACCTGAAAAACGAGTTTAAATCAACAGGTATGTTGTGTTATAATAGAAAAAAATAGGTAACCCAGTAACTTTGTAAAATGAAATTTGCATGGTTGCCAACAGATAGTAATCAAGACTTTTTTCTTCCACATGAGAAGCACTGTTTTAGAACATAGAAAAATAGAGATGTATAATTGACAAAGAATATTATTATTGAATTTACTTATTATTTACTTCGACTTCTGATAAATTATGTTCAGGAACACTATATTTAGTTTCAGCAAAGAAGGTCCATCAAGTGTTAACCAGCGTACTTTGGAAGGAATTCTTACCTCATCAGAACTTTCAAATTGACAACACCTGTCTCACGTTCCTCCTGCTTGACAAGAACGGACTTGCCTTTTTCCACTTTGGTTACTTGATTAACACTTTTTGGCATCTCATTCGCCATGCCATTACCAGCTGAACTTAAGTCCTTCTGCTCAGGTTTCTCATCTTCCTTTTCTTCCACATGTTCCTCCACCTTGCCCGCATTTTCCATTAGCCTCTTAAATAATACACCATTGTTGATAAGTTCGTCAAAAGTTCCCTCCTCTTTCACCATACCTTCGTGAACCAGGAGAATTCTTTGAACTTGTGGAAGAAAATGAAGCTGGTTTGTAACAAGCACTCTGGTTCTTCCTCCCAGTTCTTCTTTGATACATTTATCAAAAACCTGAGAAGTGAGAAGGTAATTCTTTTTGGATTATACACAGCCCAAAGGTACACTCCGCTCATTTTGTAGCTACTTACAAGGAGATTCATGGTGATTACAATATCGACTTAGAAAATAGAAACTGTTCACTACATATAGCGTGTTCGGACAATATTTCTCTCAACCAAATTGATATAGGACAATGACGGTTGCCCTAAGGGGTCAGCAGAGTTATGATCGTAATTAGTAGTTATCAATTGAATTGAAGAGAGTCTCTACTTTTCATTCCCTTATCTGCTTGGTGATGGTCTCATAAAGCCTTAAGTATTGATTTGGAGTTATTTTGTTTAGCTATATATCTTTTTAGCAAAATTTGTACACCTCTTGAGCTTGACAGTTATCTGAAAGAAAAAAAACAAATTAAACCTCAAGTTATTCACCCACTGCAGGGATATCTGATCCCGAATTTTTCCTGGTTGTTGTGTAACTTATTTCCTAAAAATATTTCGACTACAATGAGAACTTTGTGCAAGAAGAGAAACACAAAAGAGATAACATGCTGCAAAATATAGAGAACTACGTTTCATCAACCTTAAAATCTCGACCTAAAGGCTCAAATGGTGCCAAATTTACTCCATTCCTGAAACCACAATGTTTGACCCTTAGAACATCAACGCTAACATATTCAGAAATGAATAACCTACTTTCTATATATTAATCAAGTATACCCAAGTGGATCTAGAATCGGGAGAAAGTAAGTTATGTTGAACCATGACCAGCAAATTATTTAATTGGAATTTTAGAGTATAACATTACCTGACGCCCGACATGAGCATCTAGAGCACTTAAAGGGTCATCAAATATATATACATCAGAATTGGAGTAAACGGCCCTAGCCATGGAAACTCGTTGCTTTTGCCCACCGCTAATGTTCACCCCCCTCTCACCAATCTCTGTGAGATCACCGCCCTGATAAAAAAAGGGGGGTAAGAGAACATGTAGAACACAACAGTATCATTCAGAACTTGACTTCACAATTATTACTTCATAAGCAATCACTTACAGGGAGTATGTCGAGGTCATGTTGCAAAGCAGTCATATCTATAGCTTTTTCATAGCGTGAAGCTTCAAAAGGAGAACCGAATAATATGTTGTCACGTACCTGATAAGCATGTGATTCGGGAGCTCTTAAGTTGGATTATTGAAACCACATAAGATGGATAATTGTGAAACAATTAGGAAGCCATAAGTAATACTGACTTACGGTTGCATTAAAAATCCAAGAAACTTGTGGAACATAAGCAATGGTTCCTCGAACAACAACATCTGCATCTGTTGTAGGAGGTAATTCCCCAAGCATAGCCGATATCAGTGACGTTTTTCCTTCACCGGTACTACCAACAACTGCCACAAGGCTGCCCACCGGTATATTCAAATTAATGTTTGATAATGTGGGTTTCTCTGCCTGAAAATAATAAAATGGATTTAGCCATTGCTAGTTCTAAGAAACATGGGAACTAAAAACGCAAATAGGAACAACGCCTTAACCAAAGTATTTACTTCAGATAACAATTGACTCTGAAGTACAATTGTACAAACTACTTTTCGTATACAGTTTACTAAACTAGCATGATTACCATCTACCAGGTGATATTAATTTGCATCATTTATCAAGGTAGTTGGGACCTAGAAAGAGTTATACAGGTTACACCAAAAGCTGAAGTAAAAGTTTATATTTTTAAACAGTAAACATAAACAACAAACAAGGTAGACCTTTGAATCCCAAGAAAAATTTCCGTTCTTTATTGATATGGCTGGAAGGCCTGGCTCAAGAGGTGGATTTGGTAGAAGAAGTCTCTCCTCGGCTAAGAAAAGTTCCTCCAGGCGTTTCAATGAAACATTTGCATTTACAACCTGCCAAGAAATTCAAAACCATTTAGATTCTTTTATAATGCATAGAAAAGGAAAAAACAAATATCTACGCCAAATGTCAAATCCTTTTCTTGCCAGGGAGGAAACGGACATAAAAAATCAGCTACAGTAGGATTCTTAGATTATGAGAACATCCCAAGATGAGCTAAAATCAAGAAAGTAATGACATTTAGTAGGTGATCCTCATTATCTTGCTAAGAAGACTTTGCAACATCAGCAAAGATGCCTCACACCTCTTCAATATCTAAGGAACCGCCTCGGCCTAATCAATGGAAGACAATTTTTGAAGCCTCATTTGTTTCTAGAGACTCATGTGCAGGAATAGGATTGATCTTACATGACTGATAGGTGATTGTTATGGAACAAAGAGGATGTAGGAGTAAAACAAACTCAGCATATAGACCAGAGCTCTAAGAATCCTAACAACGTTAAATGCATAACCAACTCCACTTCCCTATTCAGATAATAAACTCATGGATCATGGAAGCAACATTACATCCAGTATTTGGGTTAAAAGAAGCGTTGAAAATCCCAATGCAACATGTCGGCTATAAGAAATCAAGAGGAACTTTGTCACATCATGAATTGTCATGTACTGTGTAAAACCCGTAGATTGTAAACCAACAGAATAGATTTAAATAACTACTCCAGTAATTACCAAAAAAAGGCTAGCATGATCAGTGCTGTTATACGTATAGCATCAGAGGAATACACAAGGATAAATAGAAATAAATAGCACCTGTGTTATCAAATTGGGAATCATGAACAAGGGGAATCTTAACACCGCAAACAGTGAAAGTGATGTAAACGCCTTCGCAGGTGTTAAAACCCCACCAAGCAAAGTGTACATCCCAAATGATATGACTGTTACCACAACAGGAATGCTGTTGAGGATGAAACGATTCAACTGCATAGAAAATAGTATGTTAGTAGAAAATAATAATTAAAAAACAAATTAATGAGATAACTAGGCTTATCTTACACACATCGTCGCATTGCACAAAATGGGCATATGTGGTTCATGCCCTAGAGGGGACAGGTATATTTACTAAGTTACTCAGTAACGGATTCCATTTCAAATTTATCGATAAATGTATTTAAAAACAGAAAATCAATTACACGACAGGAGTCACAAGCTTAGTAGAAGATTGCATTTTTTTACCCTACCGCTGATAGTAATTGTGATTTACGGAACCATGAGAGCTCATCATCACGAACACTTTGAACTTTCGATTTAAAACTCCACTCCCAAGCATAATATCTGTACCATTTCAACAGATAAAGATTCAGATGATCGATCTCAAAATTTTAAATTTGTTGTAAGAGTAGTAGTCATTCTCAAAAAGAAATGTACTTCACAGTGTCCATTGCAGCCAAGATTTCATTCATGAGCCCAATCCTTTTGTCTGTACGTTGTAAACCTTCCTTAGTGAGCTTCTTCATTTTGTTAATCACAAATGTCTGCTTCCGAGAAATGAACAGACAAAATAAACTACTTAGAGAACTAATCCACAGGATTAACCTAAGGAGAATGCAAAGACGTACCAAGGAGAAAAATAAAGAGCAGTCTTATCCTACTCAAAGCTATTAAAGTATAACAATACAGTTATGCAATCGAAGGTAATTCTAAAATCCATGATTCAGCGCGTGACTGTATATGAAGAGCTAATGATTTGCTAAAAAGTAAAAATAGCATTTTAGCTATGCAATCAAAGTTTATCATAAAATCCATAGTTCAGAGCATTATTGTATAAGAAGGCTTAATGACTACTAGTCATACTTTTCTAGAAGAAAAAGATGAGAAAGTCAGTAGAAAACTAATTCATAAGCAATTAACGGAAAGAAAAGAAGTACTGTGCATGGTACAGGGAGGGAGGGAGGTGGGTGTGCTGGTAGTCAGTACCTGTAAAGGGAACATCAAAAGTAGCACTAATGAGCCTAACAAAGAAGCAACGCCAAGTTCATTGTACAGAAGAACCATAGCAACGATGATTCGAAATGGTGCTGACCACAAACTGTGAAGCTGTTGACATATTTGCTGCAGCAGGAAATGAACAAATTAGTAACAAGTTTATGTCCAACAAGAGAAATGGTGTATAAATCATAGGTCTAACTCGTATTTCAAGGTAGTGGAAATCACTATTTGAAAATGAATCATGAAATGTACAACATACCCCACATAGGCTAATTTTTTTGTCGATATGTGGGACTCACTTGGATCAAAACTTTGGTGTCTCTTATAGCTATGGGACATGATGGAAATTTTAAAAAGGTATGTAAGGGAAACTGCTCAAATGCCATACTAAAGTCTTGTTAAAGAGTAGAGATCATGTTGAAATGGAAAGCATGATTTTTAACAATAGTAGTGGAGCATGCCTGAAGAGATTCAGCATCTGTGGTCATCAAGTTGGTAATTTTTCCAGACGGAAACTTCTTACGCGCTTCGTGCGTTAATTTTAATGATTTACGAAAAATGCCAGCAACCTGAATCCAAAAGAGATTGTCAACTAGATACGACGCAGTAGGAATAGCTCATAATCATCACTCTGAAACAGAACAAAAGCTGAATGCGTGGAAGCACAACCAAACATGACAAAATCCTGCTTTTAAGCTCCATATGCTTATCAAGATAATATAGTTATGTAATCAGAATTTTCTGTACTTACCATCTCCCTATGCAACAATAATACAGGTAAGTCTTGACACTTTCACAGGGTGAAAAACACAGTAAGTTAGGAAAAACATAATACATGGCCATGACCACACACCTACATTTGTCTTAGTTATAATGAGCTGTGTTATTCATCTTAAGCTGTACTTAAACATAACGGTCTACCATGGTCACTTAGTACAGACAAGACCTTGACCTAGAAGATACGTTCTAACTCATCTATGTGAAAGTGGAGAAAACAGATATACACAATATCTAATGATGCGCCTGCTTAAGGGTCCACAAGTGCAGAATATGCAAATAGTGTCAATGCATGTTGGAATGACACAAAAATGCAAAGGTTGTCAAAATAATTGAATTCCACGCTGAAATCAAAATCTAAAACTAACATTATAACCTTTATTTTATAAGACTAACATTTTGAAAGAGAAAGAGAACTATACTAGGAATTAACTACTTCTCAGAAAACAAGTGGATCCATCATTTGGTTCTTTAAGAACTAATCACACCTGAAAATTTATCTATATGGAAGATCACCTTGAGACTTAAATCAAGTATCAAAACAAAACAAAACAAAACAAGATCAAACTACATACCAACGTGGACCTCAGCCGGTAACCCACACGCATGACATTCTGAAAATATTGTGCTTCGGAAAGAACCCCCAAGGTCTGCACCAAATAAACCTTAAGTTAATGATAATAACCGCTTAATGAACAGATAATATTAGATACCAGAACTTATTGAGAACATAATGGGAAACCCATGGATAACTAAGCACAAAATGGAAGTTTTATAGTCACTCAAGTGGCCAATATCCCAGGCTCCAACACAACAATGTTGTGATAACTCGTTCTTTGTATGCAATTAAAAAGAAATGAACAAATAATGCAGTGAAGTCTATATAGATATATGGGGAACAAAAGCTGTATGGATTCTCTAACATTGTCTGACACCTTTTGAATGTCTTCCAAGAAACCCCAACTAAGACTTGTTAATGTATGATCTCATGCAAATGTAAAGTCGTGTGAAATGAAAAAAAAAATTGTGGTGGAAATTGATTAAGTTGCAATAAATATCTATCCATTTCTGTGCAATTTATTGATTTCAATAGATACATGGGAAGCTAAGAGTGGAGTATCGGCTACTGGGTATGAGTTGGGGGAGGAGTCCTATAGTTAATATTGAAGCCGGGGAGGCAGCTCCATTGATAGGGGATGATAATGTAATAACAGCATGTTTGCATTCGCCTAGTTAAACCTCTTAATAAGTTCATGTGTTCAGATGGACGGGTTGTGGATGGTAGGAATAGTTCTACATTGCCGGAAAGACAGCAGTGGCATAGGTACTATAGGTTAAACTTCCTCTATAATGTTGTTAGAGGCCTCTCGGATTTGTTACACAAAAGTCACACCTCCTTGGGTTGCTAAATGAGGACAGTATCAAGTATGCATTGGAACAGGGTTTCAGTGTTGCCGGTTGGTAACAGGGTCGGGGATCGCTCCATATTTAAGCGGATGGACCTCTTACTAAGTACATGTTCTGGTGTATGGGGCTGCCTGTCAGAAAAGTGTCACATTGGCTAAACAAGAGCCATGGAAAGGTCCTTATGTGTGAACTTCATCATTAGTGTTGCCCGAGGCTCACATAATATCAATTTCCATGTTGCACTGGATGTTTTTGCGTATTAAGGAGCAGAGAGAAATAAGTTGAGTAAAATAGGAAAATACAAACAAGCATGGTAGATGCCATGTAAACATTGTACGATAAAGGAAAGACATGTGCATATAGTATCATACCACTCCGACAAAAATTGAAAAGGCATAAATGTAGCCAATCCAAGCTGGTTCCCCTTCTTGCATAGACTGCGGATGATTTCAACAAGCTAATTATGAAATCTTACAGAACAAACATATAGAGCATGAACAGTAAATCTTGTCAAAGAGCTATGAAGCATGAAATATGTAACTACAACATCACACCAGTACTCAGGTAAAGCTTACTAATAATATGAAACCCAAGTATGTAACTTATAGTGCGGAAAAATAGAAGGGACCATGAAATATGTAATTACAACATCACACCTATAATACGGTAAAGCAAACTAATAATAGGAAATCTGAGAATGTAGCATATACCGCAGAACATTGGAGGGACCGACAAAAAAGGTGGTTGAATGCAAGGAAACTTTAGGCACTCGGTAAATTAGTTAATCATGACTTCTGTTTCAGAATGATTTAGGGAAAAAAATAATCCAGATATGGCAAAACAGTAAATAAGTGAGGCAGAGCAAAAGAGGGAATATAAAGTTGTGAACAAAGACAAATTAGTACAACTGAAACAAAATAGGAAATTTGGCTTAAAGCTTTTTATCATTTAGTAAAAACTATCAAAGATATCAATCCTTATGGAATCAGTGTGCATCTTCATCTATATGTATAACCTCTGCTCTTACTCCCCCATAAAAGTCAAAATGAAAAGGTAGAAAAGAATCGGTGTCATAAATGACACGGTGCTATGGGTTTTAAGCCTCGTATACCTACTACTTGGAATGATATCAGACAGAAAGCTCATGAATATGAAAAGATGTCAGTGATAGATGAAGCTATCCTAGACTATAATTTACATTAAGAGAATATGAACAGAGGCATGCTTTACAAGTAACATTAAATTCTGTCTAGCATAAAAAAAATGAAATTTTTACCATTGATACAAATAAAAGGAATGGCAAAAGAACAGTCAAAGAAAATTGCACCAAGTACTTGTTAAGCAATACAGGAAAAGAAGACTCACCTTTAATAGACGATTCAATATAACTGGGCCCACAAACTGAGAAAGATCATTGCCGATCTAGAAAAATAGCATCAATACGCTATGAGTTACAGTAATCTAGCATGACAAGAAGCCCAACACTTTGTCCAACTAGTCAATCACTTAACACAACGAATTTCTTAAGAATATAACAAACACAAAACAGTAGTAATGCATGCAACACTCTGTTTTGTTATTACACTTAATCGTTGTACTACGTCTATGGCCTCCTTATGTCCTATCTAAAGAAGGTCCAGATAGTTTTATGAGGATTATATTATTATTATTATTTAAATCTTTCTACCATAAACATATAGTTTAGAATTATGTAGTGCCAAGAAATTGGTAATAAGCTAACATTGCCTAGAATGGCTCAAAAGACGAATATTTATATCAACTCACAGTGGAGTCAAAGGTTCTAACCAAATTCTAGTCCATGTAAGATAATGAACATGGTAAGCCAGTCGTAAATAGAGGAATTGAACTTGCAACTAAAAAAAAGACACCTTTGTTGCAGAGAGATTTAGAAGAATTATTTTCACAAGCAGGAAACAAAATTGATTTCAAACGACTCAGCTAAGAGACCAAGAAATCTTTGTAAACAGGAATACTACAAGGTAACATAAGATGGATGGTTTAATACCTTAAAAAAACCTCCAAACCAAAACCTACAATGGAAACATAGGAGAAAGTGATTATGGTGAAAAGGTCCAGCCACAAGTACTCATGCCATAGATATATAAACAAAAAATTGCTCTGTAGTTTTGATTCTTCTCAAAGACAAAGAAAATGAAACACAACGAACAACGTCAACTACAAAAGTATCAGTCTGTACCTTGCCCCAAGGCTACTATTAAGTGCTCTCAACAGCCATGGTTTAGATTTGTGAGATTCCTTTAACCAACAGTCTTGAAACCTACAAAGATATCATTACATATGTGACTAATTCTGGGTATGATCAAAATTTGAGGAAAAGCATATTTTTAGGGATGCAACATGATGAATACTTGCTATTCAGTGTCTCGGTCTTATCCCATGTATCTAGCTTCCACACATCCTTCTCAGTTATCGGCTTTCTAAAGCCTTGCTCCATGAGCGGCGTCATCCATGCGAAAGATATCTCTGCAAAAGAAAAACATTAGACGATGTAAACCAGCTCACTGCAACTTGATACTTTTTAAATGGTTGTCATGTGATATATTGTATTTAATACAGACGTGACAATGCCTGTTTGATTTAATGGGGATGAGATACTCATGAATTCCCAATAAAGTTCATATAAATTAGTTCCATAAACAAAAGTCCACCTAATTTGATCCTGTAATATTCAAATTCTCTTTTTTAGTTGCCAAATTTATACAGAGGATGTTGTCATGTTAACCATTTGAATCATATAGGCTATGCATATGACTGCTATTATGTTTCTTATGGTACAATTTTATTCACAATAGCAACAAACACAGTTTAATAAACCCATCACTTACTGGAAAGTACATTGACATGCCTCTCCGGACAAATCTGCTCTTCCCCATGAAGTGTTTGATACTCTATGTTTTCAACAAACTCTTCCCTTAGCGGAGTGTAGCCCGGATATGGATCCAAATTAGGTACGTAAAATAACAAGAAAACTCCATATAACACCTGTGTATAAATGGTACCTATAATGTTAGGATGCAATACACATGTTCCAGAAGAAATGTAAAAAAAAGTATAACTGATAAAATGGCCGAGACCATGTGCCTCGGATATCAGCTCGTGCTTAAAGTCTCAGCACCTTTGATAAAAATTTATATGGTATTTCAGCACCTTTTATGTCTCTGAGTCTCAGTGCTTAACGAGTGAATTTTCATTATCGAGACTAATCCAATGTAAGCCAAAATCAAAAAGGTGTCTAGCTATTTATATGAAATAGAGAGAAACTGAGAAGGATGCAAACATCATAAATTGTACCTGACAGAAAACTTCGCTGCTGTATAGGTACAATATGGACCTGCATTGACAAAACAGAACAAAAATATGTATACGAAAGATATGATGGTAGTATATTCCATCTTATGTGAACACAAATGCCCATTTTTAGAAAGTAGCACAAAATCTAGCAAGTTAGAGACTTACGGATTCTGGTATTCTTTCACAGAGAGAACAAGATTTACCATAACGGCATCCCCTACAAGCGCATAAATGACACCAAATCGAACGTACCAACGAAATTCGCGTATGTAGATCTTAGTTTCTAGATAAATCATAACCAGCATAGACCACCAAGCAAAAGCCTCGATTACAAGAGAAAGCATCTGTAACAAGAACGTCGATTGGCCACGTATATCAGGTTCGTTGCAAAAGTGAATAAAACAGTTTATCAAACATAGTTCAAATGCACGTTTCACTGACTGGATATGATATCCTTTATTTAATCCGTATTTCAGCATATGCCATATATTCGATATTCTTAATATCTACCAGAGTTATAGGAACCAAAGTAGTTGAATGGCGCCCCTGTTAAACTCTCTTAGTATAAAAAAGAAAACTCTAGTCTAACGGTAATGCTTTCTCCAGTAAAGCTGGGACTTATCTTGGCTGCCAGTGTAACCAAATATTGTTACACCACAATTTCAAAGTCCAATGACAACATTTGCCGACCTAAATTTGTTTTGTTTTTATCCACGAACTGCAGCAAAGTTCTCTACTGCTGGCGTAGTTAGGTCCAGCGAAGTTGATTTCGGTGTTCGTCGACCAGAAATACAAACAACATTAAGAACCACACAGACAATTCACAGGTGCATACCACTAAATTTCATATTGCCAAGACACGAAAAGATTTTGCATAAATTTAGTAGAAATAATTAGTAAGCACAAATAATCTGAACAGATGCTGCAACCTAAACATTCAAACACCAATAAAGTGAATAAGCAACAAACATCGAAACTCTAAGTAGACTGCTACATACATGACATAACTAAAGAAAAGTACCACCTCATAAGGAGCGAGCGCAGTCTGCCCATCCAGATTCAAAATGGAAATGCCCATGACCAACCTAACAATTGGCTCCACAGCACAATATGCAGCTAACACACCCAAAAAATAATTGTAGTAATTCGACCTCAGCCGAAACCTCTGAACCGTAAAATCCTTCATCGTTTTCCATATCCGGTAAATGCAAAGACTGAGAAGAACAAGATGAGTGATGGAAATCACTAAAGTATCCATACCACAAGGTGTGTAAACCCCAAATGCATTCTGCACAAGTTTGGACCAAACCCCATTTTCCACTGGCTTACAATACCAAACCAGCGGTTTGAAACCCATCTTCCACTGTAAATCTTGTTCAATCAGAGCTCAAAGTCCCACCAACATACTTATGATTAGTGATTCCTCCTACAGGGAAGTGGAAGTTGAGGCATTAAACCAGTTACGATTTTATTTTGGAAGAGAATCTAGACAAAATAATGGAACATTAGCTTTACCTGATCTGGGGTAGAATGAGGATGGATGGGGAAGAGGAATACTTCCTCCATCTAGTCTTTGTTTTAGTGGATAACCTGAGCAGACAAACGAATAATAAAATCACAAATATCAAATGTCAACGTATTTCGAATCTAAAATGTGGTGGTGGTCACGACTTCTTGAGTCATATATCAAGGACCATGGTCCATGGTACTGTAGATGGACCAGAAATTGGTCAGTTTGGACTCTGAGGCCGTGCCCCGGCGAAAAGAAAATACAAGGTGGACTGTCGGAGTGTCAAAAGTTGTGAATTTTTAATTTTAAAATATTATTTTTATAGCTTGATGGCCGGTTCTATTGCCCAGGTGGGTAATGTTCCTAAACCTACAAATCAATTCAATTGGAGATCAAGTGGCATAAAAAAACATTCATAAATCATGACATTAATCAAAATTAAAATTAGAAGTAAAACTATTTATTTTATGAAAATTTAATATTTTTTTTTAGAAATTACACGTTACATTTAAAAAATGTTAGTTAAGAAAATCTCTCATATAGATTAAATATTAACAAATCCTTTTATCGTTAAGTATTTCATCCGTTTTCTAGTTAACTGATTCAGCAGTAATATACATGTAGTAAAAAATAAAATAATAAATACCCAAAATAAACTCATCTTCCCCAAATTAATTAACTAGGAATTACTAGATAATCCAATCCAGAGGATCCGTTTAACGGGTGGTCCACCCACCCGGCCCATATACTCGCTAGTCCAACATCGTGTTTTTGAACCAAATTTTACTTTTCTCTGATCCATTCACGCGTAAGTGTTATGATGTAATTTATATATATTCCATTTGTACTCACTCATCTAAAACCAATTCAGTTTCCAAAATTTTCATATTCGTTTTTATTCTTCTATGTTGGTGTTTTTAAGGTTTTGTTCTGAAGATCGAATTCGGTGCTTTATAATCATCTCCAACTCCATTCGTCCCAGGTAAGTTCTATAGTAAAGTGACGGTAAAGAAAAAAAGCAAGTGATGGTGAAGAAGAAGAAGTAGATCTAAGATGAAAAAAAAAAGAAAAATGTATAAATTCATCAATTTTGGATTTTGGTTTAGACTTTTTAATCTTCTTCTTCATTTGTGGGGCATGAATGTCGAATATGTACTGTAGGATCATTATGAGAACTAGGTTTTCTTCTACTGATTTGGGATGATATCTTCTTTTATATAGAAATTGTTATTGTACGACTTTTTTTATTTTTCTTCTTGTTTTCATCATTTTTCTTCTTGTTTTCATCATTTTTCTTGTTTAGATATGGGTATTTCAGTACATATCAATATGTATTGATGCTTATTCAAGCATAAATTAGGTTTTTACATATAGATATGTACTGTTTGTTGGGTTCTATTTGTTTTTGGTGACTAACAGAGGCCTTCTTTTTCTTTGCAATATAAATTTTCTTCTTCTTCTTCTACTTCTTCTATTATTATTCAGTTAATTCTTCTAGTTGTAACCATTTTTCTTGATGATTTCTTCAAATTCCAGAAGAAACCAGTTTTGATATGGGTTTTTGTTGATGCTTTGTTTGAATCCTCTGTTTTGATTTTCTATTTTTGTATCTTAGTACATATCAATATGTATTGTTGGGTCATACACGTTTTCCTTCAATACATATCTATATGTAGTGTTGGACCAATATGTAATTTTGGATCATTTACTATATTTCCTTCAGTACATATCAATATGTACTATGGGATCATACATTTTTTCATACAATACAAATTTTCGTTTAGTACATACCAATATGTACTGTAGGATCATACACTTTTCGCTTCGGTACATATCAATATATACCGAAGGAAAATATATATTGTGAGATCATACACTTTTTCCTTCAATACATATTTCCCTTTAGTATATATCAATATGTACCGTGGGATCATACACTTTTTCCTTCAGTACATATCGATATGCACTATAAGATCCTTTTCTTCTTTCTTCTTCTTTTTCACTGGATCTTTAACACGTTTTTTAATTTGTTTTTGTTGATGATTGTTGATTAATATGATTTCTTCTACTATCTCTCTTATTTTCTCTCAATTGTTTTTATTGTACCATTTTCCTTCAACTTTCAGTAGAAATCAGTTCAGGTGTACTAGTGTTTGATCTATTGATTTTAGGTTTTTGATATTAAATATTGATTTTATGATTTTGTTCCTCTTTGATCTCTCTTTTTGGTACGTTTTTTTTTTTAATGATTTTTACTTTATTTTGATTTTGTTCTTGTGGTGATTTAAATTCTCTCCGTCACAAACAACCAGGAAGACGCTTCTCTTTGAGCTCAGCAAGGTTAGTAAAAAGGGCCTCTGAGAGATACTATTAAAAATTAGAATAAAGCTCCACTTTTTAAGCTTCAAAAAAATAAAAAAATGTTTGGTTTCTTGATTTTAGTCAAGTTTATAATTTTGTTTTTTTCTTCTCTGAAACCATCATTTGATTCAAAGCCCCAAGTTACTCAAATTGATGATTTTGTAATGTTGTGATTGATTCAGGTTTTATGCGGCGGAAGTTCTTGTTGCATTAGAATACCTTCATATGTTAGGAATCATATACACAGATTTGAAGCCGGAAAACATATTAGTCAGATCAGATGGTCATATCATGTTATCAGATTTTGATCTTTCTTTATGTTCAAATGCAATCCCAGCCGTTGAATCACCTGTTTCATCACCTTTCAATAGTAACAACTCCTGCACAGCTATCAATCTCTATCAGAAACCATCCACAACCAAATCATTGTTCTGTTTCGGTGGTGGGAAAAACAAGTCATTCCGGTCATCAAGAAAAGTACGGACAATCACAACAACAACAACGAATAGACAATTTGTAGCTGAACCAGTATCAGCAAGATCATGTTCATTTGTTGGGACCCACGAGTATGTATCACCAGAAGTAGCCAGTGGGAAATCACACGGCAATGCTGTTGATTGGTGGGCATACGGGATTTTTATATATGAATTGATTTATGGGTTTACTCCATTTGCTGGTGAAACTAATGAAATGACATTGAGAAACATTGTTAAGAAAAAATTGTCCTTTCCGACTGAATCTCCGGCGAGTACGCCTTACTTACTGATTATTGGAGAAGATAAGATCATTTTAGTTATTTCACAGTTTTATTTATTTTTTACAACGTATATATTACTGTTGAATCGGCTAACTGAAAAACGAATAAAAAACTTAATGATATAAAGATTTATTAATATTCAATATCTAAAACAGATTTTATTAATTTTTTAAAATAAAGTATCGCAGAATACCCTAAAAATTATACTGACATTATGTTCTAAAACTGTGTACCGATTATTTTTTTATTTTTAAAAGTCAAAAAGTGTTTGACTTTGAAAAGTATTGAAATGTCGTCTGCACACGCGTGCATAAAATAGGAGTCCATAAATCATGTTTGCTTAGGATTTTGAAGGGTATATACGCGTTATGAGTTACGGATGCTTCAATGCACGCTCTCAACCAATCATCTAAAAAGTGATTATACGTAACCTAAATAAGGTTTTTCTCTCGGGCATTTCTTATATTCTCCAAAGTCCAAACTCTAATATGTCAACGGCGGTACATGATATCAGAGGTTGCATCATCACATCCCATTTGCCTGGTAGATATGCCATATGCGCACTGTTTCGGGTTTCAGACGGATTCACACGCGCCTAGCTCGACAATTAAGAGAGTGACTAAACAGACTTGTTCGTAAAGAGTGAAAAATCGTAGTAACTTGTGCCTACCATTCGTGTAGGTGTATTAAGTAAAACTCTAGCAGTAACCTACAACAGTCCGTCTACGACATCTATATTTAGATGGTGTAGATAGAGGAGTCTGTTTTACATCTGATAGGCTGAAACCCCTAGCTAGTGACTACTTAGGCAGATAGATTATTTCTCACTTGGAAACCCAACTCTCTCGTGTGTCTAGTCTTGTCTTGATGCAAGCGTCGCTTCTGTAAACCTTTATTTCCTATTTTGAAGTCGTATTGAAAACTGATGCAACATAGCGTATAACCACGAGTTTCTAGTCAAGGAACTGTAATTTTTCTGCCCAAGACCAACGATTATTTGCTGAATACTCCGTAATACCCTCGTAAAATCCATGGCTTCTAGGAACCATTCTTGTTGCTGAGTTTCATTCAAGTTTCTAAAGTACCATATTTTCCATTGCGCTATACAGTATGCTGAAGAGATTCAGCTTCAGTGGTCATCAAGTTGGTAAGTTTTCCAGACGGAAATTTCCTATGTGATTTGTTAGAAACATGACACGTGGAAGAAGATCGAGATAGGAAGCAACTAAATTAAAAAGAGCGAGAACCACACAATCAATATTAAAAATATCAAATATCGAAAAGGCATAAAGTATTTGAGCAATGGATTGCATGAACGACACATATGATCGAGAAAGTTGAAGTACATCGAATAAAACAAACAACATTAAATGATGGAAGATCGAAAAAGTAAGAATAATGATTACTTTTTTATCTTGATAATTGAGAAAGTAAAGGTAATAATTACTCCAGTTATTTTAATGATCGAGATGATAGAAGTCTAAAAAGATAGGAAGACACGTGTCGAATATATAAGACATCGAACCAAGAAGCAATTAAAAGTGATCTGTCACCTAGTGATCGCACCAGATAAAAAAGGAAATACAAGAACGATGGGCACATCGAAATAAAATGGATCGAACCAAGGAAAAGGCAATCCAAGAAAGACGACAAGACTGGATAAAATGACACGAGAGCATCGACCCAAAGTAGAATCGATCTAGAACGATGACCAAACTGGAGAAAATGACATGTTGCACAAAGTGGGACCCTGTAAATAAATCTATAAATAGAAGAAGCCAAAAAACAAAGAAGGGGTCGGGAAAAAATAGGAAGAAAAACCTCAGAAAGAAAGAGAAGATATTTTTAGGTATGAATCTAGGAGAAGTAACTATATTATGGAAGGATTATTTGTACTTAATTAATCAATTTGTAAAAATGATAGCTCAAAGATGTTAAATTTGAGTAATCATATATATCGTATAGAAAAGATTTTATGTTTGGCACAGAGATGATTTTATAAAATCAATACAAAGATGTTTGGGTGTTACTCGATTTCAACTTTAAATTGATATGTGAGAATATGATTGGTTGTTTAGTCGAAAAGATTTTTTGGCCTAAACAATTTGGCGCTAGAAACAGGGACGATTAAAGGATTTATCCTACCTGATGAAGGAAAAAAGGTTTTAATTTCAAAAGTAAGTATGTTTATTTGACATGAAAAATGTTTGAAAAGATAGTTAAGAATAGGAAACGAAGGATTTTATGAATTAGGAAAAAATCAGATTTGTAATGGGAAGAATTCACAGTTAAAGCAATAAATAGGATCTCTTATGATTTTGATGTATAAGAGTTCATTTGACTGATTTTCTGAGATATTTTTAGATATCAAGCAAGGAAAGCAATCAGCAAGGCGAAGAATAGTTAAGAAACAACAGGATCTGAAAATTATATCTCAAGACGCTAATTCTGGGAACCAAAATGGTAATGAAGACTGGGAGAATAGACAGGAGGAAGGAAGAGAACCAGGACAACAGCAAAGTAACGAGGGAAATCATACCCCAAATCAAGAATTAACACCAAATACAGTGGTTCAGAATTACTCTTCAGATCATGGGAGTTCTCAAAGAAGAATGCAGCAAATACAGGATTTATTAGAAGAAATAAATGAAATGAGAGAGGAGCACAAAGCAAGCAACCATCGAATTGAATTACTTGCAACCGAAAATCAAGTTTTAAAAGATGTAATTCAGAGAAAGCAAAGACCAACTGTGACAAAAATACGGAATCAGGAGGTAATGTCAAGTAGATAAATATCGAGAAGTGAACACCGGAATCCAGATCAAAGAATGGTCCTATTAGGATCGACATCTTGAGTAAGAAGGCAACAAGAAAAAGAGATTTTACGAACCCAATGGGAAACATGCTTGGAAACGATGGAACAAATGAAAGAAGAAATTAAAGGATTAAAAAATAAAGAGGGGGGAAGAATAGAAGAGGTATTGAAAGAAGCAAAGCGAACTCCGTTAGCACAACATTTAACATGTGTATCATTACCAAGAGAATATAATATACCAATATTCGAATGTTACGATGGTACCAAGGATCCAACGTCACACTTAAAGTATTACAATCGAGTGATGACCCGGTGGGACGATCATGAAGCAATCATGTGCAGATGTTTTCCATCTAGTTTAACAGGGACGGCATTGTTGTGGTACGACAGATTACCGGAAAATTCCATCCATAATTATGCACAGTTGGTGAGGAAGTTTCTTGAAGCATACATGTATAATAAACCAGTTGATTCAGGGGAGGACAAACTTTATTCATTGACATCTTGGCCAGAAGAATCGATCCGATCATATACAGCCAGATGGCATGCGATATGTCAAGCAATAGGTGAATTAGACCCAATAACAGCTATAAACCATTACAAATGGGGGATTGCTGATCGGAAAAGCCAGCTTTTTGTTGAGATTCACCGAAATAACCCAAAAACTGAAGGCCAGTTAAGAGAAATAATAGAAACATGTGCGAGGCTCCAAGACATACAAGAGCAAGGATCGAGAATCAATCCAAGAAGTCAAGGAAATACAAGGAGAACAAATTCAGTTGAGGAATCACCTGATCAGAAAAGGAAATTTCTTCCGAAATTCGAATCAAGAGAATTAAAGCACCCTCGACAAGGATATGGTAAAAATTTCGCTCAGCAATTTCGAGAAAGAACGTTCACCAAGCTTAACGTTTCATATTTCAGATTAACATTTTGAAGAATCGGCCAAATTTTCAATGGCCAATAACAAAGGGAAATCAACCAGAGTTTACGCAACATTCAAAAGACTATTGTGAGTATCATAGCTATAAAGGGCATACAACAAACAACTG
This sequence comes from Papaver californicum, assembly GCA_023531435.1. Classification (NCBI taxonomy): domain Eukaryota; kingdom Viridiplantae; phylum Streptophyta; class Magnoliopsida; order Ranunculales; family Papaveraceae; genus Papaver; species Papaver californicum. The sequence continues at coordinate 996,080 of JAJJMC010022854.1, forward strand.
TAGAAATTTTATAGCCTTAGTACAAAGGATGGTCGATGCTGGAGAGTTAAAGGAATTTGTTCAGAAAATTGAACCAATAAAGAAACATGATGAAAGCAAGGCAATACGCATTCCATATAATGAGCAAACAATTAATACGATATCATATGCGGAAAAAGATAATACGAATTTAAATGTAGCAATCGATAAAAAACTGTGCAAGAGAATTCGGAACCATGAAGTCTTTAAAGTTCAAGGAAGACAAACAGAATTATGGGAAGATTGGATGGCGTGTCCCTTGACATTTTCTGCACAAGAAGTAAACCAAGAAATTGAGATGCATAATGACCCTCTTGTGTTAACATTATTGATATCAGGCTGGAATGTGAAGAAAATACTTTTGGATGGGGGCAGTTCGTTAAATGTGATGTTCTATAATACATTTTGTAAAATGGGTTTTAAAGAAGATCAGCTGATCCTATCACGATACATCATTTACGGGTTTAATGGAATATCTTCCAAGCCAAAGGGAGACATTGATCTTGAAGTTTCAGCTGGACCGATCAATATTTTGACAAGGTTTAGTGTTGTGGATGCACCATCATCATATAATGCTATAATTGGAAGACGATGGGTTCACCAATTGAAAGGAGTGGTATCAACATATCACCAATATTTGCGATTTCCAACACCGCAAGGAGAGATGGAGATAAAGGGTGACAAGAAGATGCTAAGTTTTGTATAATGACAGAAACAAGAATGAATGAGGAACAGGAGCATCTACAACATAAAAGAAAAAAAGAACGAAGAGTTAAAGCAAAGGAGGAAGAAATAAGTCAATATTTAGAAAAGCATGCAAAAAATAAAACGGTAAATGAAAAAGGAGAGAGCAGTCAGAGTCAAGAAAATCAGGTAGTCCAACATCATAAAGGGACGATGTAGCAATTAAAGGGAACCCCAACTCCAATTGGGATTCCAAAACCAGTCTTCGCCCCAGTAGAAGAAACAAAAGTCATAAATATTGGCACTACAGAATTGCCCAAACAGGTGCGAATTGGGATGTTAATAAAAGCAGATCTGGAACAACAGTTAGTTAAATTGCTTTGTGAATTTGTAGATGTATTCGCTTGGAGAATGGAAGATATGCCGGGGATCGATCCCAACGTCGTACAGCACGAATTAAAAATACGTCCTGATGCAATTCCTTTTCGCCAACGGATACGAAAGGTCGCACCAGAATACCATGAACCAGTGGAAAAAGAATTAACTAAACTTTTAAGTGCAAGATTCATTCGGGAAGTACGATACCCCACATGGATTTCTAATATGGTGATTGTCCCGAAAAAGAACGGTGGAGTAAGAATTTGTATAGATTTTACTAATCTAAACAAAGCGTGTCCAAAAGATAGTTATCCGCTCCCGAACATCGACCAATTAGTAGATGCCGTTGAAGGACATGAGATGTTATCATTTATGGATGGACAATCTGGATACAATCAGATAGCATTAGCAGAAGCAGATCAGGAACACACATCGTTCTTTACTCCATGTGGATTGTATTGTTACACCAGAATTCCATTTGGGTTACGGAATGCAGGAGCAACATATCAACGTTTAGTGGACGCGATATTCAAACCATGGATTGGAAAAACTTTGGAAGTTTATGTGGATGATATGCTAGTAAAAAGTAAATTATCGGATGATCATTTACAGAACTTGGCTGAAATTTTTGGTGCATTACGAAAATATAAAATGAAAATAAATCCAGAGAAATGTATTTTTGGTGTTACTTCAGGGCGATTTTTGGGATATTTGGTTACAAAAGATGGAATACAAGTTGATCCGGCGAAAATACAAGCAATAACAGATATGCCATCACCAAACAGTATAAAAAGTGTACAGAAGTTAAATGGGTGTTTGGCTGCATTGAGTAGATTCATTGCGAGATCATCAGAACGATGCAAGCCCTTTTTCGATGTACTTAAGAAGAAAAATAAATTTGAATGGAACGATCGTTGTGAACAAGCATTTCAAAGTATAAAATTACATCTCGCCACGTTGCCAGCATTGCAGAAACCAGAGCCAAAAGAAATATTAACTTTATACATAGCGGCAACAGAAAATGCAATCAGTGGGGTAATGGTACGAACAAATGAAAAGATTGAAAAACCAATATACTACATCAGCAAGACTCTGAATTCAGCAGAAAGAAATTATACCAGGATTGAACAACTAATTTTGTCAGTAGTATTTGCTACTCAGAAGTTACACACTTATTTTCTTACTCATTACGTTCGTATATTAACAAAAGCACCATTGGAGTCAGTTTTAAAGAATACAGGAAAAGTTGGAAGAATAGCAAAATGGAATGCTCAGCTGGAACAATACAACATTATTTATGAAATACAAACTGCGCAGAAATCTCAAATTCTAGCTGATTTTCTGGCAGATTTTCCAATTGAGGAGGAATATGAAATTCAAGGACTGCCAGGGTGTGAAGAAGAAGAGCCATTGGATATTTTGGATTCAAATAGTTCACGACGATGGGAAGTTTTTGTTGATGGGTCACGAAATAAAGAAGGAGCAGGAATAGGCATCGTGATTACAGCACCAAGGGGAGAACGTGTGGTAATTCATTTCGTCTTGAGTTCGAAGAGCATACAAATAACATAGTAGAATATGAAGCAGTGGTCCATGCTCTCAAACTCATTATTGAACTAGGAATAAGTGATGTTAGACTCACAAGTGACTCGCAGCTGGTAATTAGACAGATTGAGCTAAAATATCAAACGATTGATGGAGATTTGGAAAGATATAAAAACCTTGTACAAAATTTAACAAATCGTATTCCAAATATTGTTTTTCGACATTTGTCCCGGGAAAAGAATCGACATGCCGACGCACTTGCATATGTTTCATCTATGATAAATGATCCAACCATTAAAGCAGTAAAAATTGGGAGAATATATGAGCCATCCATAAGAGCACAAACATTAAACAGTATAGAAGAAGATAGTACGATGGAAGAAATTGATGACCCAGCAATACGGAGTACCCCACTTACATCGCAACAAGAAGATGACCAACCAAACGAACCAGATTGGAGGCTCCCGATACATCAATATTTGCAAAATAAAGTGTTACCAACAGATTCTAAAGAAGCAAGGAAAATTCAACTCAAGTCAAACAGTTACCAACTTCGAGATGGAATCCTTTATCGAAATTCTTCCTTGGACCGTTATTTCGATGTTTATCTCAAAAAGAAGGATTGCGAATTCTTAAAGAAATACATTATGGAGATGCAGGAAATCACAGCGGAAGACGATCGTTAGCATTAAAAGCCAAAATGCAAGGCTATTACTGGATTTATATGCTAAAAGATTCGGAAAAAATGGTTCGAAGGTGCGAAGAGTGTCAACGATTTGGTAAGAAAATCAAAGCACCAGCTACAGAATTAAATTCAATACTTAGTCCATGGCCATTTGCAAAATGGGGAGTTGATATAGTTGGACCATTAGTTGAAGGAACAAAGAAAAGAAAATATTTAATTGTGGCTACCGATTATTTCACCAAGTGGGTAGAAGCGAAAGCATTAGCACGAATCAGAGACACTGATGTTTTTACATTTCTATTCGAGAATATCATTTGTAGGTTTGGGATTCCCGCAGCAATAGTTTCTGATAATGGAAGACAATTCCAAGGAAAGAATATCGATATGTTATTTGAAACATATAATATTCAAAAGCATAAATCTACACCTTTCTACCCCCAAAGCAATGGGCAAGCAGAATCCACAAATAAAACAATCGCAACAAACTTGAAGAAAACATTGGACGGATATTATAAAAAGTGGTGCGAACAGTTACATAATACATTATGGGCATATAGAACCACAAGAAAAACTTCAACTGGAGAATCACCTTATCTTCTCACTTATGGAACGGAAGCAGTAATACCAACAGAGGTTATTTTACCTACAACCAGAACAGAAGCATGGGAGAAAAATCTTAATTCAGATCTTATGTTACAAAAATTGGATGACTTGGAAGAAAAAAGAGAGGTAGCACTCCAGAAGATGGAAAATTATCAAAGGGGATTAGCTCGAGAATACCATAAACGTGTAAAATCAAGAAACTTTGTCCAAGGCCAATATGTCCTACGACAAATAACGGAATACCAAAGAGATAAAAATGCAGGAAAATTTGCACCAACATGGGATGGTCCATACATAATTCAAGCGTCAGCAGGACAAGGATCATACTATCTCCAGAATATGCAAGGAGAAGTTTTACAACATCCATGGAATGCACAATACTTAAAGCTTTACTATCCGTGAATAACAACGCGATGTTAACACAAAAGGCAGGTACATAGCCAACTAATTCAGTAATTACTTTTATAATTTAATCACTCCAGGAACATCGTATCTTGGAAAATACTGTAATTATTAATCAGAATTCCATTAATCTCGGAATATCATATACTTTGAATCCAAGAACATCATATCTTGGAAAACACAATGATCATTGATCAAAATTCCATTAATCCCGGAATTTCATAATACTTTGAGCGCTCAAAATTACTCCAGGAACATCATATTCTGGATTGCGTTGCGATTGACGACACAATCATATACAAAAGGTAAACATCCTTAAAGAATTTCACTAAAAACGAAATTCTTATAAAGAAGGAGTTCCTTATTATTGGTTTATCAATTTTCAGAGTACAGTTCGGGACCAACCCTGTATCTTACCCCTGGCTCGGGTTTGTTTCGTATGTGTGGGATCTCGAACAACATGATTTGAGGTAAAAAGTACTTCAATTCATGGTACTCGGAAAGTTATATGATAGCCAAAAAGATTACTTAATCAAATTCTCTTGTGCAGGGAACAACTTTGGAAAAACGTATCAAAAGGTTACAAAAGAAAATTCCTACAAGAACAGACAGAGTACAAGATGGTGAAGCAAACAACAGACGAAATTATAAAGAACATAATCAAGCATCGGGAAGACTGGGTCGCGATGGTGGAGGGGGAACTACAGGCACAGAAGCACGTTTACTGAGCACTGAAGGATCGGATTGTGCACGATCTAAAGCAGTGTTGAAGGATTTCGCAATTTTTGCTTTAGCATCCTGCCGAACCCAATGAACAAAGTCGCGCCCAAAGTTGACTTCTTTTTGAAGCTCTTCGATCGTTTGTTGATCTTTTTCTATTTGAGCAACAAAGCTTGATTTTTGATCTTTTTCTTCATTCAATTCTGTAGTTAATGATACAATTTCTTGTTCACGAGCTGCAATCTTGGAAAGCTCAACAGACAATTGAGCTTGTAAACTCCGAACTTTTGTTGCACCAAGAGACACCTTGTTTTCAGAAGTCCTTAACTCTTCAGTGATGTTTTTCACTGTATCATTCATTGTGTTGAGTTCAGTTTCTGCTTGAGTTGCTCGATCTCTAACTTCATTAAGTTTTCTCTCCAGTTCTGAAAATACAAGAAAATATTAGATAAATTTTATGGTATAATAAACCAAAAGATCAGGTATACCAAAAAAGTACCTCTAATAACAGATTTAAACTCTATTTCTTTCAGAGTAAGCAATTTTACAACTTCTTGGTATTTTGACTCAGCTTTATTACGCCTCCAAGTGGCTAAATCAAAACTATGGTTCAATTGAGTTAGTTTTTCTCTAACCACATTCATCTCTTTGTAGATTTCCTTTGCATGATTATTCAATTGTACCATTCTACGATCGTACCTAAATAGGGTTTCCGAGTTTTCCACTGGACCTAGGATAAAATTTAAATTCTTCATATAGATTAATAAAATAGAATAATAAGTAAAGAAGAGTGAAAAATAAACCTTGATTTTGATTCTGAAGAACTTCGATAGTTTGAAGTTGTTCTTTTTGTTGCTGATGTTGTTGTTGAAGCTGTTGGAATTGTTGAAGTTGTTGTTGGAGAAGATTATTTTGCTGTTTCAACTCATCATTCGCTTGTTGTAGTGTATCATTTCTTCCCTTCATTTTTACTGACTCGCTCTTAAACAGTAACCCCAACATGGTGGCTCGAGCCTTATAAAATTTATAACCGCTAAATAAGCAATCATTACCATACTGGAGTTGAGCCAAAGCTTGCTGTGGAAGTGAATATGATGAACTCTCAGCAACAACTAAAACTTCAGTAAAGGAAGAAGGAGGATTCACAGGAAATGTTTGCTCAAGAATATCGTTCTTAGACCACGCATCCTGAGCTTCATCTATGGGGATCGCACCAAGAGAATCACGGAATCGAGACATGAAACAAGAATCAGACTTAACAATGTCAGGATTGGATGAAATATTTAGAAGCCCCCGAGAAAGAAACCACTTGTAAGCCTCTTCTTCATCACCGATTAAATTAAGACCTTCATCAGTTCTGACACTGGCAATTTGGTCAGAAAGAGATTGCAGAATGACAGGATCGGCACTTGGTGTTTCAGCATCGACCGCAATAGCAACAGGAGCAGATCGAACCAAAGTCTAAGTAGGTACGATCGGTTCTGAAGAAACTCCAGTAGTACCCTCGACTTTGGTAGGGATCGAAACATTAGGAGCGATCGTACCAGAAGGAGGAAAAGTTTCTTTTTCAGAACGATCAATATCATTCGATTCTTCAACAAGAGTGACATTGGTTCCAACATTCACATTTTCTACGTCACCGGTCGGATTTACATCAGCATTATTCTTTTCCAACGAATTTTCTTCGTCAACATGAGTTACTTCATTCACTACATCAACAATATCTTCATCAATAACAACATCGTCTCCCTCTTCTTGAGGAAAACCAGAAAAAACTCCTAACGTACCATTATCAGGTACGGGAGTATCAAGCACAAAATCAAAAGGCAATGGAGAAATAATATTATAAAAATCGGTTGAAGTACCAGAAGGAGGTGCAACAATAGGATCGAACTGATCTGATACCCCAGTTTCAGCTGGGATCGAAGAAACGGGAATAACATCAATAGGATCGGACTGATCCAATGGTAAAGCAATAACAGAACTTCCTTCTCCACTGTTTAAATTTGAAGTTAACCCTCCTATAACCTCAGTGGAAAGCACAAGAGTTCTGGACTTTTTCTGCTTTTTCTCTGCTGCAAGGATTAATTTCCGTTTTCCCTTACCTTCAACTATGGGCTCGACCCTTTGTCTACCCTCGGCAATTTGAACACCGCGATTAGATGAAGGAAGAGGAACTCCGATATCCAAAGAAGGATCGACATGAAACCAAAAAGGTTCAAACATTATAAGAAGATACTAAAGATCGATACAATATATCTAAAAGAATGGAATTTGAAATGAAAAATTCGAACCTTGTATTCAAATCTATAATCATCAAAGTTTAATCTCCATGGACAATAACTCGGGAAACAGTTTCGAAGATGTTTAATTTCATTATGGGGGATGTCACCATATACCCAAGGACCTTCAATCAAAATAGGGGTACGATACCATCTGTAATCGTGTTCCCGACGGATTCTTTCATTTGAAGGAAAATCGACTTTGGTATATGGAGCTATCTTAATTCTAGGGTCGTCAACCTCTCGAAGTAAGGGAAATCCTTGGGAGCATTTGCGAACTGGACTAACACTCCATTTTACAAAATTTTTAATAGTAATACCATCACCATAAGTATTCTGGAAATTCTCAGGTGTATAGTAAGCACGTTCAGAAGGATCGGGAGTATAGCAGGTAAGACGGGTGCGACCCTCACTGCGAAGAATACATTCATCGAGAATTCGCCACCAATTACCATTATATTGTATGATGGATCGAGGTTGAGTATGAGGAGCTCTATTGCGAGTAGCAAGAACTATAAATTGGAAAGGATTTTTTGTATCATACAAAGGGAGACGAAGACCAGCTTCTAAGGCACCAGCAGAAATTAACAATCTGTGATGGCTATAATGAAAATTTCTCATAGAATCATATGTCAACATGTCGGAAGTATCATCAAAGAAAGAAACCTTAAATCCTTGAAGATTATGTGTCCTCTTAAATTCTTCGATGTCCATAGATCGAAAACTATAAGAACACAACGCCCGTTTACTTTTAGGGGCAGGATTAGGAATGTCAGGGGTAGAATTACGTACGGTGCGGGGTGCAGCAGGGGTAGGAATACCAGGAGAGGAATCACGACGAGAGACGGCGTATCTCGAAGCAGTAGACCTACTTGATCTTCTGCTCTCACCTTGGTCACCAGAAGCATTAGACTTTCTATGAGGCATGATGTAAAATCTGAAGGAAAAGAAGCATAAGAGAGAGAAATTTAGCACAAAAAGAAATTATCTAGAAATCAATTATAACCATCATTTCAATCATGAAAAGAGAACATAAGTCAAGAAAAAATTACTTACATGAAGAAAAGAAGTGAACAAAAGTCAGATCAAAGTAAAGAAGGAATCAACTGATAAGAAAAGAACTCCTGAGTAGTGGAGGAATTTGAAAAGTTTAAGGAAGACAAAGTGCAATAACTATGAGAAAACAGTAAAAAGTTGCAGGGTATTTAAAGGAGAGAATTAATACCGCCATAAAATGGGTAAAGATTTGATTCTATCGAAAAAAGTGTAACTGACACAATCATATGTATAGAAACAATAAATGCAGAGCCGGAAAAATCAGTAACGTGCTAATGCAATTAATACCAGCGGAAAACTCGGATAACGTGCGAGAAAAAGACTGAAAAAAGTTAAGTTCTTCTCCATTTTTCAAAATCTTGGATCAACCGCTAGATGATTTTGTAAAAAAGAGAAGAAGGAGGAAAATTGTTAGAAGCATGACACGTGGAAGAAGATCGAGATAGGAAGCAACTAAATTAAAAAGAGCGAGAACCACACAATCAATATTAAAAATATTAAATATCGAAAAGGCATAAAGCATCTGAGCAATGGATTGCATGAACGACACATATGATCGAGAAAGTTGAAGTACATCGAATAAAACAAACAGCATTAAATGATGGAAGATCGAAAAAGTAAGAATAATGATTACTTTTTTATCTTGATAATTGAGAAAGTAAAGGTAATAATTACTCCTGTTATTTTAATGATCGAGATGATAGAAGTCTAAAAGATAGGAAGACACGTGTCGAATATATAAGACATCGAACCAAGAAGCAATTAAAAGTGATCTGTCACCTAGTGATCGCACCAGATAAAAAAGGAAATACAAGAACGATGGGCACATCGAAATAAAATGGATCGAACCAAGGAAAAGGCAATCCAAGAAAGACGACAAGACTGGATAAAATGACACGAGAGCATCGACCCAAAGTAGAATCGATCTAGAACGATGACCAAACTGGAGAAAATGACACGTTGCACAAAGTGGGACCCAGTAAATAAATCTATAAATAGAAGAAGCCAAACAACAAAGAAGGGGTCGGGAAAAAATAGGAAGAAAAACCTCAGAAAGAAAGAGAAGATATTTTTAGGTATGAATCTAGGAGAAGTAACTATATTATGGAAGGATTATTTGTACTTAATTAATCAATTTGTAAAAATGATAGCCCAAAGATGTTAAATTTGAGTAATCATATATATCGTATAGAAAAGATTTTATGTTTGGCACAGAGATGATTTTATAAAATCAATACAAAGATGTTTGGGTGTTACTCGATTTCAACTTTAAATTGATATGTGAGAATATGATTGGTTGTTTAGTCGAAAAGATTTTTTGGCCTAAACATGATTAGTGCGTCAATTTTAATGATTTGTGAAATATGGAAGCAACCTAAAACCAATAGAGATTCTCAAATAAATATGATGCAGTAGGACTAGCTCATATTCATCACTCTGAAATAGAACAAGAGTTGAATGCGTGGGAAGCACAACCAAACATGATAAAATCCTGCTTTTAAACTCCATGTGCTTCTCAAGAAAATATAGTTACGAAATCAAAACTTTCTGTACTTATTACAATCTTCATAAGCAACAATAATTCAGGTAAATTTGTTTATGTCTGACACTCATACGAGGTGACAAACACAATAAGTTAGAATAAACATAATACATGGATATGATCACACACCTAATTTGGTCTTAGTTATGATGAGCTGTGTTATTCGTCTTAAGTTGTACTTAAAGATCACAATCTACCATGGTCACCTAGTACATACAAGACCTTGAAGGCATGAACTAGAAAATACGTTCTAACCCATCTATGTGATGAAAGTAAAAAAACAGATACATACAGTATCTAATGTTACGTCTGCTTAAGGTTCCACAAGTGCAGAATACGCAAATTAGTGTCAATACATGTTGGAATGGCAAAAATGCAAAGGTTGTCATAATAATTGAATTCCATGCTGAAATCAAAATCTAAAACTAACAATATCACCTTTATATTATAAGACTAATATCTTGAACGAGGAAGAGAACTACACTAGGAATTAGCTACTCGTTCTCTGTATGCAACCAAAAATAAATGAACAAAATGAAGCAGTGAATTTTATATAGATATGCGGGCAATGAATGTTGTATGGATTCATCTCTAACGTTGTGTGACACCTTTTGAGTGTCTTCCAAAAAAACCCAACTGGGTCTTGTTGACGTATGATCCCATGCAAATATTCACACAAAATTATGGTGGAAATTGATAAAATTGCAATAAATATCTATCCATTTCTGTGCAATTTTTTCGATTTCAACAATTACATGGGAAGCTAAGAGCGGAGATGATTGGCTATTGGGTATGAGTCAGGGAGGAGTCCCACCGTTAGTATCGAAGCGAGGACGGCTCTATTGCTAAGGGGATGATGCTGTAATAACAACAGGTCTGTGTTCGCCTAGTTAAGCCTCTTAACAAGTTCATGTGTTCAGATAAAGGGGATGTGCATGGTTGGAATAGTTTTGCATTGCCGAAAAGACAGCAGTGGCGTATGTACTATAGGGCCATCTTCTTCAAAAATGTTGTTAGCCTCTGGGATATGTTACACAAAACTCCACACCTCCTTGGGTTGCTAAATGAGAACAGTATCAATTATGCATTGCTAGAGGGTTTCAGTGTTTCCAGTTGGTTTCTGTGTCGAGGATCGCTCCATAATTAAGGGGGTGGACCTCTTACTAAGTACATGTTCTGGTGTATGGGGTTGATTGTTAGAAAAGTCTCCAATTGTCTAAACAAGAGCCATAGAAAGGCCTTTTCTTATGTGTGAACTTCGTCATTAGTGTTACCCGAGGCCCACATCGTATCAATTTTCATGTTTGCACTGAATGGTTTTATGTATTAAGGAGCAGAGAGAAATAAATTAAGTAAAATAGGAAAATAAAACAAGCATCGTAGATGCCATGTAAACTTTGTTCAGTAAGGAAAGACAGGTGCATACCACTCCAACAAAAATTGAGAAGGCGTAGATGTAGCCCATTCGAGCTGGTTCCCCTTCTTGGATAGACTGCAGATGTTTCAACAAACTAATTATGAAATCTTACGGAACAAACATATAGAGCAATGAACAAAAAATCCTGTCAAGGAGCTATGAAGCATAAAATATATAACTACAACATCACACCTATAACTCAGGTAACGCATACTAATAATATGAAACCCAAGAATGTAACTTATAGTACGGAAAAAGTAAAGGGACAATGAAATATGTAATTACAACATCACATCTGTACTCAGGTAAAACATACTAACGATATGAAACCCAAGAATTTAGCATATAGTGCGATAACATAAGAGGAGCCGGCTAAAAAGGAGGTTAAATGGAAGGAAACGTTGGGCACTTGGCAAATTAGTTAATCATGACTTATGTTTCAGAATGTTTCAGGCAAAACAAATCCAGATATGGAACAGTAAATAAGTGAGACAAACCGAAAGAGGGAATATGAAGTTGTGAACAAAGACAAATTGATCAACCAAAGGAAAAAAACAAAAAGGATGGTTTTAAGGCTTTGTATCATTTTCTATTTTTTAACATTAAGCTAAAAGCATCAAGGATATCAATCGTAATTGAATCAGTGTGCATCTTCATCTATGTGTATAACCATGCTCTTTTCTCCCCCATGATTGATGTATGAAAGTCCAAATGAAAAGGTAGAAAAGTTTTTGTGTCATGTATGACACCGTGCAGTGGTTTTTAAGCCTCTACACCAAATACTTGAAATGATATCAGACAAAAATCTAAAAGGTGTCTAGTTATTTACATGAAATGAGGAGAATCTGAGAAGGATGCAAAAGTCATACAATATGGACCTGCATTGACAAAATAGAACAAATTTATAGATAAGAAAGAAATGATGGAAGCATATTGCATCCTATGTGCACATGAATATCCATTTTAAAACACAAAATCTACCATAACAGGATCGCCTACCACCGCATAAATGACAGCAAATCGGATCGTACCAACCAACTTCGCCCATGTAGATCTTAGTTTCTAAGCAAAACATAACCAGCATAGAGCACCAAGCAAAAGCCCAGAAGACAAGAGAAAGCATCTGTAACAAGAATGTTTATTTGTCGTATTCTTCTTTTGTTCCTTCCTTGTGGGACAAGAAAGCCAGGAAACTTTATAGATCTCACCAGATGCAAAAAGTATTTGCACTTTCTTTTTTAACCTATAATTTTGCTCTAGACTACATGCATATACGATAACTAGGTCAGGCTCAATTTTGGGTTCTTCTAGCTTGTGAGGTCCTAACCTAACCACCTTCCTAAATTTCTGATGCTTCTATTAATGATGTCTTCTCGGGGTTGGTATGGGGCAACTTCTCAGCTTCTTTAGATTACTTAACAGTTTAGAATATTTGCATCAAGCTGCTGGATTTATCTAAGCCCAAGCCAGGAATATTCTATTAAAGATAAGTTAGAGGCGCTACTAAAGGAGAATAATCTGGAACTATCAGTTTCGTTGCAATAGTTAATAAAACAGTTCAACAAACATAGTTGAAATGCACCTTTCACGGACTGGATATGATATACTTCATTTTATCCGTTTTTCAGCATATGCCCTATATTTGATATTCTTAATACCTATCAATGTTATAGGAACCAAAGCAGTTAAATGGTGCCCTGTTAAACTGTCTAAAAAGTATGATAACATTCTAGTTTAATGGTAATGCTTTATCTAGTAGCATTGGGATTTATTTGGTTGTCAGTGTAACCAAACATTGTTACACCACAGATTCGAAATCCAATCACAACTTTTGCCAAACTTAATTTGATTCTTTCTTATGTAAGAGCTGCAGCAAAGTTCTTTACTGCTGGCATTGTTCGTCCAGCTTTGTTAATTTTGGTCTTCGTTGAACAGAATTACAAATAACATTAAGAACCATACCGAGTATTCAAAGGCGCAAATTTCTATCTCAACCATCACACCAAATGGATTTCTTCTCATTTGGGATTAGCTACTCCCACCCAATGATTTACATGTCAGTTTTGCTTTTATCCAGCATCAGATAGAATTCTAAATCTTTAAAAAAAATTTCAGAACTCTAACCAAGACTGATAAGTTTGCAAATGAATTAAAATTGTTTGTAGACATGTTAACCACTAAAGTGCAAATTACAATGGCATTAAAAAAATTCATAAGAATTAGGTATAAGTAATTCATAAAAACAAATAATCTGAACAGATGTTGCAGCCTAATCGTTCAAACAACAATAAAGTGAATAAGCAACAAAGCGCAAAACGTAGAGTGCTACAAACATATGACATAACTAAAAAAAGTATCACCTCATAAGGAGCGAGTGCTACAAACATATGACATAACTAAAAAAAGTATCACCTCATAAGGAGCGAGCGCAGTCTGCCCATCCAGATTCAAAACTGAGATGCCCGTGAGCGCAGTCTGCCCATCCAGATTCAAAACTGAGATGCCCGTGACCAACCTAATTATTAGATCCACAGTACACTATGCAGCTAGCAAACCCAAAAGGTAATTGTAGTAATTCAACCTCAACCAAAACCTCTGAACTGTACAATCCTTCATAAGTTTCCATATCCGGTAAATGGAAAGACTTGTAATAGCAAGATGAGGGATGAAAAATCACTTAAGTTTCCATACCACAAGGTGTGTAAACCTCAAATGCATTCAGCACAAGTTTGAACCGGACTCCATTATCCACTGGCTTACAATACGGAACCAGTGATTTGAACCCCATCTTCCACCCCCTTTCACTAAATCTTGTTCAATCACAGCTCAAGTCCCAGCAACATACTTTAGTGATTCCTACACAAATCATACAGTCTGGTGGCAATATACCATAGTTGGCTCTTCACAGTGTGAAGTCCAAAAACAAGACGTATTACATAGTTAAACTAAGCACGAGAGAAGTAGTTGCGAGAACAATATCTCTCCGACAACATCACCGTACAACAAGCCTACACCTACACAAAATTCACATTCTACATACTACAAAAAGGTGCACTCAAAATTACAGCATTAGAGGCAATGTCAGTTCTTCAACCAAATTCCTTATGGCTTATGCCCATTAACATCCACTCTCCATGCATGAAATGATTAAAAGAACTTAATCTCCAAACATCTAACATTTATGAATAGATGAAAATGTCCAGTTAGGCAAATTGTAACACAACCTATAAAAATATTTAATGAAATTGCCCACTTAGGCAAATTATCAAACACTTAACCTACAAATAATTTTAAACATATTCGAATGAAATTACCATATGTAGATTGATTGAACTTAAATTGAAACTTCAATGACAGACAAACATGAACACAAACTTAGCAAACCCTAAAAATATGGGAAACTGTAAAGATTCAGTTGAAATCTAACCCATTAAGTGTACACCCCAACTAGTGTTTTGAGTTATTCAAAAAAATAAAATTGAAATCTACTTGTTCTTGGCCACCACCAAACAAAAAACTGAATCTTCCGCCTTCTTTCTACCAAGAAGATTTCTTAACACCAGTCAAAGCCCCTTTATCAGCCAAATCACGAAACACAATTCTGGACATACGAAACATCTTGTACACAGCACGAGCACGACCAGTAAAAACACATCGATTAACAATTCTTGTGAATGAACTATTTCTTGGTAACTTTGATAACTTAATGCGATGTTCATCTCTCATTTCACTTGGTAAACTATTATCTTTGCTCATTGCTTTATGAAAAATCCGCTTCATTTCAAATTTCTCGGCTAGTAATCTGCATTTGTGATCTCGAATGTTTCGGGTTTCTAATGGGAATCGATTCTCGCCACCGTTTTTAGTTGACATTGTTGTTCTGATCGGAGGGAGGAATTACTGCTTCAGAAAATGAGGGGTGATTTGATTATTTAAGGGGATTTATACCAAAACCTAATTCTTTTCTATCACTATCTTTTAGAAAAGGAAAGAAATGCACGGTGAAGAAGAGCAAATTATCTGGGGCTAAATGTAACAAGGTCCGTGCCTCCATCGGCCCTATAACTAGGACTGCACATGGTACGGTTTTACTCAAAATCAGAACCGAGACCGAAGAAAACGGTTTCTAAGGGAATCTCCAACCATGCGATCAGACTAAAAGACCAAAGACTAAAATTTTTAGTCTTTGGTCCGGCCCAAAAATAGTCGTGTATAGTCGCGCGGTGTCTTAGCGATTCGCCTGTTGTTGAGCGTTATTCCAGCGTAGCACTTGGGGGACGGGCGGAATTCTAGCGTAACGTTTGCAATAAGCGGTCTCCTAACGTCTCGCTCGGTGTGGGATGGAATCCTAACGTAACGCCTGTAGTTGGACGGTATCCTAGGATCACGCCAAAGAGACGGACGGTATCCCAGAATCGCGCCTGGTCGGACGAAGTGCTACATAGTGCTTAGAAGAGTTGCAATCGTGCGAACTGAGTGTGTGAGAGAATGAGACAGGCGGTGTCCTAGCACTCCGCCTACAAAACCCAAGCGGAGCACTAAAATACCGCTCAGATTAGTGTATTAATTAGTGTATTATACTTAATTTAGCTTATTCTAAGACATAAGCTTAAGTATAGGCGGAGTTAGAGTTAGTGTTAGTGTTAGCTTACTGTAAGACATAAGCTTAATGAATTTGCTTAGTGTTAGTGTTAGTGTTAGTGTACTTAACTTAGCTTAATTTAGCTTGAGTATAAGCGGAGTGCTAGCAGTACGTTAGATGGTAGGCGGCATGCTAGCAATGCGCTCCAACTGAGTGGTAATCCAGCAGCACGCTTGTGTATGGGCGTGATCCTAGTACCCCGTTTCATCAGACGAACCCCTAGAACAACGCTTGATCAGGCGAACTGCTAACTTCTCGCCCGTGTTTCTAAGCGAACTCCTAGATTAACGCTTGGCTCTGGGTGAATTCCTACGCCAACGCTTAGTACCAAACGGTATACTACGAACCCACTCGACTATAACGACTATCCACTATAATTTCGACTACTTCTAGTCAGCTACAATGGAATATCCCGACTATCCACTATTAACAGTCGTTCCATTGCGCTTCAAAAACACGGACTAAAGATCATTTTTGATCTTTACTCCTCCATTTGATCGTTTCCCTGTGAACGCTCTAAGTTCTTGAAACCATCTTGAACCATTCATAATCAGTTTGGTGTGAAATCGTCAAAACCATGATTTTTGAAAAAATAATAAAAAAATATAATCATGCAATTTTTATCAAACTTCTCTACAACGTAACAATAATTTTTATCTTTGTAAACAAGCTTAGTGATACTTATAAACATACATCAATGAGAAGAAAAAAAACATTTTTTGTCAACTTCTGTATACCATGGCAACAGTCTCTCAATTATTATTTATAAAAAAGCTTAGTGATACTTGTAAACAGACATCAATGAAAAGAAAAATAACAACCAACGGTTTAAAGGTTCACCAAAACCGAAACAAGATCAATAATTTATACGAAACCAAAAACCATCCCAAACCGTTAGATAAATGGTTGGTTTAGTTCATGCTTAATAGGTCCAGTTAGCCTGCTTATTGTTCAGTTTAGATTTTTGTACATCCTTACCTAGAACCATAGCTGAGCCACAAATTGGTCAATTTAGACTGTGATAAATATTTGTCATGCTCCAGCGAAAAATAACAAGATGGAATATCGGTTGTCATTTTAGAAAGGTCGAACTCATCGTTGTAATTTGCATGGACGATCTGATGCAAAAAAATCTCCCTTGTTAGGACATTACTAGAGTTGGTCCAAAACTCCAAATCAAGGTCATAGCCTACAGAGGTTTTCCAAGTTGCTTCCTAGACCGAATGTTGAAACCGAATATTGTATTGATAAGACATTGAGACCGGATTATCATTGTGAATGTCCGACAAAAACTTTGTTGTTAATTTATCATGCCACCGAATGGGTTGGAAAGAATGAGGAGAGAGAAAGTGCGGCGAAACTAGTTTTTTTTTGGAAAACTTCATTTTTCACTTGGATTCTATGATTTTTTATCCCAATCTTCATCATCTTATCGATGTAGTTCACACTACATCGCTTGTAAACCCAAAATTATATGCATGTAGAGTTGTAGGCACGCTTTCAATGGAATTTCTCATTCTCAATTGCCTAAACCCTGCGTGAAATGCAACCTTCTATTGATCAAAATTTTGAATGACGAGTTCCTCAAAGGAATGGAAGATTGTCGCAACAACATCACAGGACGTCTGGTTTTTCCAAAGGGTTTCTTCTCCATATCGTGCTTCTGATGTTTGGGTTAAACTCACGACTTTTTGGCCTGTGAGCATGACTTGGAGTATTACTACTCTAGGGAAGGGTTTATATTGTTTAAATTTCTCATCGCAGGAAGACATGCTCAGGATTTGTATGCTGGGGCTTGTAAATTGAATTATGGTTGGATGCACTTCCAGCAACGGTCTCATGATTTTAATCTTAACGCTCAATGTCAATTTATGACGTAAACAAAGAATACTTGAGGAGAAAAACTCTTTTAAAGATTGCTTCAGTGGTAGGCATGTTGTACACCCATGCATGTAGATGATGCTACAATTAATAAAATCTTTGGTTACTTCGCAACGGTTCGGCTTACGATTGATTTTGTCGTTGCCTCTGCATGACAAAGTCTTGTAAAGCATAATGGGTTCACATTTATGGCTTACTTTGATTTCGATAAAATGCTTGCCTATTGTTCCCACGTCAAGTCATTGGGTCATTGGAAAGTGTAAACATAGATCTGCATCTATTGTGCTACCTAAATTATTGTCGTCAAAAGGAGGATTACAAAACGAGATGCTTGGCGACAAACTATTTGATGAAGGGAAAAAATCAGTCAAGCAACAATATGTGCCAAAGACTGTTGACGGTAGTAAAGATACAAGTGATATTTTATATCCTTTTTTTTTTATCAACATAATCTTGTTTTAATGATCAAACAAAAAAAAAGGTATACGTTAAGCTCACTGTTTTGTATACTTGGTCCCGGAAAGTAGAATCCGAACTTGGAGCTTGAACACTTAAGAGAAAACATGAACTTACTAGAGAGATATTTTCAATATATTGTATAATTAGAACTTAGAAGAGCTAAGCTTATTACTATCAATCGATACATAAAACAACAATTCAGAGTAAGGGTACAAGAGCCTTAATATGCTTAGGAAAGTTTGGAAACTTAGAAAGGTACCATTTCCTAATAGCATAACTCCTTCCTGTCAAATAACATGTGGTTCCAGCGGTGAAAATGATGTACATATTTTTGTGATTAAAATTATGCTCGATTATCTATTTTGATAGTGTTCGATTTTATACTATTTATGGATTTTTATGTCTTTGTGAAAAAATCGGCTCAAAAATTTGTTAAAGGCACCCAGAAAAATTAATAAAGATACCCGACAAAGTTGTTAAAGGCACCTACCTGTTGGATTGGGGGCACCCCCTTTTAAATTCGAAATTCGGAAGAGGCGGGAACTATTTCTTCACGTAAGCAACGGATTCTGGATTAGTTGGGAACCGAATTTAAAGGGATTTAAAGTGTGTTTTTGATATCTCAAATTGAAGAGACAATCAAGATAGGTTAAAACACGTCATTCATGAGTGTTTCACCCAGAAATATGGCTGGAAAATTCAAGTTACGTCCGGAAAAAAAGTTACTCTCGGATTCGGATTATTAATGATTTGGACTCTTCTTTGAGTCCTTATCGGTTAAGAAAGGTCCCTAGGGTTCACTAATCCTATAAATAGCGAAGAATAACAAGAAAGAAATCATCCAGAGATCACCGAAAAATTCCAGGAAAAAAAGAAATTTTTTGATGGTGTGAAGAACAGGAAGAACAAAAGGCTCCAGAGAACGATCGTTGATTATGTTGCATATTCTTTCAAAGTTCTGAAGCGGCTGCAGTTCGTTCTTTTCTCTTATGTCTAATTTTCTCTTCAGCCACACACTCTGTAACGCTTATAAGCGTATAAGTTCTCCTGTGTTACTTTTTTTTCATCATTGTAAACACTTTTTGAGTTATGAACAATTATTTTAAGAGTTTTTCCAACATGATGAGCTAATCACCATCACTAGGGCGACGAAGGAAGCTATTTTTCCAATAATAAAGTGGTAATTCTTATTTTATTTATTTTTTGCAATTCTTTTACTATTATTTGCTTTGAATTAAAATTGGAAAAATGGTTTTTGTCAATTAGTTGTGTACTCTTTTGATGAGTCATGCTGATCTTAGAGCTTTTGATGTCTCATGCTTTCGATTTACAACTATTATTTTGAAAACCTAACTTTGACAATATTTTGGATAAACTGAATATACGAGTTGCAAGATTTTTATCACTTGAAAAATTGGCTAATGGTGGAATCCTTATACTTAGTTCTTCCCACAATTTGAAATCTATTTTACTTTAATCAGTTTTATATTTAGTTATTAAAAATTAGGTTTAAAAATCGAATCTTTACAAGTCTGAGTATCGAACCTTTTGTCACTATTTAAACATTACATCAATTTTTGGCGCCGCTGCCAGGGAGTTTTAGATTTATTTTTAGGTGTTTTTTTTTTAGTATTATTTTTACTTTGTTCTATTTTACGTTTCTTTGAGTATTTCTCTTTTTGCTATAGGTTTTGGATTTTGGATTGAAAGGAAATAGAGCCAAAGACTTTGGTGATTAAAGACTTGGAGTTAAAGTTAAAGTTTAAAGATCGGAAAAGAAGACAACTAATTTTATTTTTAATTAGATTTTATTTGTTTAGAAAATTGTATTAGGAAATTTGGGTTATTTCTGTAAAAACAAATTATTTTTGGACACTTTTTTTGGACTTTATTTTTTGGGACTGTGAACTTTATTATTATTTTTAAACCCTACAGAAGGGTAATTTAAATATAAAATGCAACAGGGAAGGACGACAATTACGATTGTCTTGGCCCCTCGGGTTCGTACACTGACACAGGAGACGGTGGCCCGAGTCGACTACAACCGATTCATCCCTCGTCTGGTACGGGAGGTAAGACTCGATCAACCTATGAATCCCCTGCAAGTGGGTTTACTGTATTCCTTCGTATGCATATATGTTGAGGAACTGAATACGGAATTATTTTTCTAGTAAAGGGCAAGAACTGGCCATACAAGATAAGGACTCGGATTTCATCACCGTTTCCTTCTTGCCCGCTTTAGGAACACGTTACCAGACGCGAACATAAACCTTAAAATTTTGACTAGAAAGAGATCGATAGGGTAACGAGCTTATAGGAAACTCGTTCAAAAGAACTGTATTGGTTACTTTGTTAGCCAACTCGAAGTTCAGTAAGATTATTTTTAAGTTGATTAGAGCCGCCTTGTAACCCAGGGAAAAGTTGCCAAAGAGACAGGGTTATCAAAGATCCTTAGAGCTTATCGTGTTTCTCTTCGACTTAATCTATTTCGGATCGTTGTAAGAGGTTTGATAAAATTTTAACTAGTTTCCTTTCGAAAGAATAGAAGCTGGTTTAGAAATAATCTAAGTGGAGTCATCATGCTTTTTGTTTGCTAGATTCAATAAGTTTGATTTGGTTGAATCTCCTTGCTTGTGATTGTTTAGAAGTCCCTTCCAATTAGGATTTATTTTTTAGTTTTTTTAGTGTATGCCAAGACCGCTTGAAGTCATTACTGAGCGGGCTTGGAAAAGAGACACTCTAGGTCGTTTGATTAGTGACAACCCTAGTAGTTCTGTCCCTGGAAACGAGGACCTCGAAGACTCTTCTTTTGAGAACCCTGTTTTTGGAAATTTCAATTTTGAGAACTTGATACTGTGTAAAGAAGTTACTACTAGCCCTTGGATAGTGCCAACAATGGCAACTTTAAAAGCTTTGTTGAACCCGAATAGGACTTCTCGTCCATCATGTATCAAGTTAGTTGAAACTGAAGCAAACTATGAGTTGAAACCTGGGACCATACAGATGCTCCCAATCTTCTTAGGGAAAGAAAATGAAAACCCCTATTTCCATGTTAGGGATTTTGAGGAAATATGTAGTACCATCAGGATTAAGGACCTAGATGATGAATCATTGAAACTTAGACTGTTTCCTTTTTCACTAAGAGACAAAGCCAAATCTTGGTTATATAGTTTGACTTCCGATTCAATTGAAACCTATGAACAACTTACATCTGCCTTTTTCTAGAAATTTTTTCCTAGGCACAAAACATCATCTATTAGGCAGCAGACTTGCACATTTGCTCAATAAGAGGAAGAATCTTTATATAGGTATTTGGAAAGGTTCAATGACTTATTATCACAATGTCCTCATCATGGTTTAGAAAAACTAAGGCTAGTTCAGATCCTCCACGAGAGTTTAGATTATTCGACAACAACCATGGTTGAGTCTTTATCCACAGGTGGGTTTGAAAATCAAATTGTCGATGGTGCGATGATATTTTTGAATGAAATCTCTGAAAAAACCCAGCAGTGGGAAAATAGTAGGGATCCCCGTAAAACAATTTTTCTAAGTAGAGTAAATGTAAATAGGGTAGAAGGATCTTTTGAATCAGATGCTAAAATAGCAGCTATATCGAAAAGATTAGAAGCTTTAGAACTGAGTCAATCTAGTTGTGGAATTGAGCCCAAATCATTTTGGGAAGGACATACTGTTGAAGATCAAGCCCATGCCTTTTATAATAACACTAAATTTGATAATAATCAAAGTTTGACCCTTATTCAGAAACCTATAACCCTGGTTGGAGAAACCATCCTAACCTTTCTTGGTGTAAGGGTCAGAGTCAAGGTCAGTCTAGTAATACTAAGGTTACCCCAGGTTTTGGTTATACTAAGAATCCTTCTGGACCGACACAATCTCAGAATATGATAGATGAAACGATCATGAGTTTAGCAGAGTCTGTCGCCTCATTAACTCAGGACTTTACAAATTTTAAGCAGTTTTTCAACCAAAGTTTACGAGAAAATCAAAAGATCGTTTAGGCTAACAGTCAGGCTATTTCTAATTCAGAAACCCAGGTTGATCGAATCGCTGAGTCTTTGAGAGAAAGAGAAAAATACAAGTTCCCTAGTCAGACCAACCCAATCCTAGAGGACTTCATGAAGTATATTCTGGTGAGAAATCATCAAATCATGTGAACGCAATTAGAACACTTAGGAACGATAAAGTGGTAGACAACAAGGTAGCCATACCTGATAGTGAAAATATTGTAGTTCACCCTTCTGAGCCAGTAGCTGTTGAAACTGATAAAGTCTCTAAAGAGCCCGATGTAGTTCCTCATAAGCCAAATTTTGTTCCCAGAGCCCCATTCCCACAACTGTTAGCACCAAAAAGAAGGAATCCAACTTTAACGACATATTGAAGGTTTTTAAGCAAGTCACGATCAACCTTCCATTATTAGATGCAATTAGGCAAATTCCTGCTTACGCCAAGTTCCTTAAGAATATGTGTACGTGAAAGCGAAACTTAGTGTACCAAAGAAAGCCTTTCTAGCTAGTCATGTAAATTCAATTATCCAGAATAATACAACTCCTAAGTACAAAGACCCAGGCTCCCCAACCATTTCTTGCACAATAGGTAACTACCGTGTTGATAAATCGTTACTTGATTTAGGAGCTAGTGTGAAGTTACTACCGTACTATGTGTACCTCCATCTAGGCCTTGGTAATTTCGAACCTACTCAGATAACATTGCAATTAGCTGATAGGTCTGTGAAAATTTCTCGTGGTGTCATAGAGGATGTTCTTATTGAGGTCGATAAGTTTATTTATCCAGTAAATTTTGTTGTCCTTGATACCCAACTTGTCCCTGACCCAGAGAATCAGATACCTGTGATATTAGGTCGGCCGTTTTTAGCTACATCTAATGCGATTATTAACTTTCGAAATGGTATTATGAGCTTATCTTTTGGTAGTATGACTATTGAGCTGAATATTTTCAATACCAGTAACCAACCACCTGAACTAGATGACACGTACATTGAAGAGGTTAACATGATAGGAAAAATAGTTTATGAGTCATTACCAAACACTTTGTTAGAAGATCCATTAGAGAAATGCCTATCCTACTTTAGATTTGAAATTGACGATGATAGTGTTATTAATGAGGTGAATACTTTGTTAGATTCTACACCTTTGATGGACACTTATAATATATGGAAAAATGAGTCTGAACTTCTACCAGTTTATAAGTCCACCTTATTTCCTTATATAGGGGAAACTGGGTGTAGTTCTGACCTTAAGGACTCTAGAATCCAACCAATAGATGTAGTCCATCTGAGAGTAATGTTCACCCTAAGTTTGGGGGTACCGATGATTCTTGTGATTGTCAAGTATCCCTGCTTAAAGTCCCTAACTTGGGACTTGACATATGCAGCGCTACCATTTTACAAGATCGTCTTGAAACTAGATTCCCTAAGCCTGTTAATGTCCAGAAAGAAGCTCAGTTGTTAGAAACCCATCCTCTGGTCGATGTGGTTTACCACGGCGATAATACCAAGATTGACTTTTTTTTTCCACCAAAATATTTTCTTCCATATGTGGGAACGTATGATTTTTAAATGTGTCAGTTATTAAGTTTTGAGACTAAGCCTAATTACTTTAGGAAATTAGAATCGACACATTTGCTTAAGAATGACCACCTTCATAGTAGTCAACTGTGTGAGTCCAATCTGATTGACTCTGAGGATCCCCAATTATTCAGGTTATTATTATGTGCTTCTAAGTTCTTAGTTGAGTTACTCCAGAATCTACAACCTGATTATGTTGATCCTGCCTATGAGGAAATCCAGCCCATGAAAATATTTTATCTGGACCCTTTTATAGAGCTTGAACCTGAACCACAACTAGAAGTAGTTGTCTTAAACAAAAAACTAGATAAGGGTGTGCTCGGTTTGTTCATTTTCCGGACCTGCTGCAGTTTCCTTCTATTTTGGATAGCACTATTTGATTCAGATGACCCACAGTTGTTCCGGCTATTGCTATATGATTTTATAAGGTGACTAATTCTTTCTTAGTCTGGCTGAAGACTTTAAACTTAGCACTTATTGGGAGGTAACCCATGCTCATGCGACACGGTAATATCTTTCCTAAACTCCTTTCCTTCGATTGGTAACAATTTCTCCTTGTTCATGCTTTTAATCATTCATCTTTAGAACATTGAGGACATTGTTTGATTTAAGTTTGGGGGTAAGGGAGAAACTTTAAATGAAATATGAAACTCCAAAGTCTAGAAACTTGTGAACAATTCAGGATGACACTAGCCATTCTATGTAGATGGAAACTTAGCTCTTTTTTTATAAGAATTGGTGTGCCCAGCTAAATGGTCTATTCATAAAATGACAGAGTTCAGGTATTAGAAATAACATGATAGTTGTCACCATATCTCGGAGTATATCTCAACCATATCACCTTCTGTTTTTATTTTTATTTGTAATTTTTGTGTTTCTCTAAGTGATTTGGTGGGGCACCAGTATCGAATTGTTATCACCGCCAGGATGAAATAGAGTATTTGAGATGAATCCCCATTTTTTTATTTTATTTTATTAAAAGAAAAAAAAAAGAGAAAAAAAAATCGAGTATTGACACTTTGATAGCAATATGTGTGTTCTCCCTGTCTCCGTCACCTAAGCAACCGTGGAACGCATGATCCATGGGAACTATCATGTATGATGCTGATAAGGACCATGCGTTTGGATTCAATTTGATCCAATCATGTTGTCAATACATTTATAATTGTTTAATTTTCAATAAATCGATCGCTGGAACTCTTGTATATACCAGTTGAATCGATATTAATATTACGATTAAGACCACGTATCTCAATCCATTAGGATTCATCCTGGTACTGACCTTCAGATAGATATGGGAAACACCGTTCACCTTAGTCAACATGTGCAAACTTCATTTTGTCTACATCCATCTTTTAAATCTTTTCATGTGATTGAACTTTGATAGATTCTGAGTATTGTGGTTGAACGACTATCTAAGTAGAGCTTTGTTTTCTTATATATGAATTTTAGTATGCTTGAGTAAAAACTCGTGTACATCAATTGGACTCATATAGGGTAATAATTCTCAAAGCCGAAGAATTTAGTATGCCAACTAAATAGCTTGTTTAGTGTTTATCCTCAATAGTTCACGAGTAGTGAAAATTTGGAGTAAAGGTTTTATGGGTATACCTCTTGTAAACCCTCACGACACAAAACTCTACACTAGGGACACCTAGGGGTTTAAAGACTTATTACATATGCTAAATATAATCGTGATTCCTGTGAAAGTAAGTTAGGATTTTATTTTATTTCTAGATTAGATTTTCCAATAATAAAGTGGTAATTCTTATTTTATTTATTTTTTGCAATTCTTTTACTATTATTTGCTTTGAATTAAAATTGGAAAAAAATGGTTTTATCAATTATTTGTGTTATCTTTTGATGAGTCATGCTGAGCTTAGAGCTTTTGATGTCTCATACTTTCGATTTACAACTATTATTTTGAAAACCTAACTTTCGCAATATTTTGGATAAACTGAATATACGAGTTGCAAGATTTTTATCACTTGAAAAATTGGCTAATGGGGGAATCCTTAGTCTCAGTCCTTCCCATAATTTGAAATCAATTTTACTTTAATCAGTTTAATATTTAGTTATTAAAAATTAGGTTTAAAAATCGAATCTTTACAAGTCTGAGTATCGAACCTTTTACCACTATTTAAAAATTACATCAAAAAGCGAATGGGTATAATATCTGAGACATCAATGAATTCCCTACGGATATAAGATTTTCAAACAGATAGTATGGGAAATCACAAGTCCAAAAAGACCCCCATTAGGAATTTTATATCCTTTTTCAGTCTTACCCATTAAATTTGAAAGAATATAACAGTGGTAAAGTTTCCAACAAATCATTGTCAACTTCTCTGCACCGTAGCAACAATCGTTGTCAACTCTTTGTAAACAAGCTTAGTAATACCTAAAAACAGACATCAATAAGAATAAAAAGAGAAAGAAAATATTGTCAACTTTTTTGGCAACAGTCTTTCAACTATTTATAAACAAGCTTAGTGATACTTGTAAACAAATATCAATGAGAAAAAAAAGAGAGAGAGGTATTTGCCGCTAGCAAGGCGGGGGTATTAGTAGATAATGATTTTTTGTTATTGTAGTCGAGTGTAAAAGGGGAAGGAAGAAAGGGATGAAGGAAATTAATATGTAATATTCATGGTATAGATTTGTTTAGATATACGGTCGTTATTTAATAGATTTAAACCAACTGTTTTCGGTTTGGTTTAAAGGTCCACCAAAATATAAACAAAATCAATGGTTTGCACAAAACTAAAACCATCACAAATCGTTAGGTAAATGGTTTTGGTTTAGTTCGGGCTTAAACGGTTCGGTTTAGTCGGTTTATTGTTTGGTTTAATTTTTTGTGCACCCTACCTATAACCATAGCGGAGCCACAAATTGTTCAATTTGGACTAAGTTGAAACGTAAAACTTAATATAAAATAAATGTGAATGGTTTGATATATAATATATGATGTGTGTTCTTAGATAACTTCTACTACAAACTATTTATATAGCAAAGTAAATTTACTAGGAAGAAACGTTCAAACTATGGAAACCACTACTAAACTTAAACTAGAAATGACATCATATAATAAGAAACTTCTAACACTCCCCCAAAGATGAGGATAGGAAAATTAAACACGACATCTTGTTAAATATGACTAAGAACCGATTTCGACTTCGTTAACCCAATTGATCTTCACTGAACTTCCGAAACATATAGAGACCATGAACCAATTGACTGATGGCAAACTTGTCATAACTTAGCTTTGAGTCTTTGACTGGCATCAACACATAACCAACAACCACCAACTAT
The DNA here is from genome assembly GCA_023531435.1 of Papaver californicum. NCBI lineage: Eukaryota > Viridiplantae > Streptophyta > Magnoliopsida > Ranunculales > Papaveraceae > Papaver > Papaver californicum. The sequence goes on from JAJJMC010022854.1 coordinate 1,023,312, forward strand.
ACTTTTGTTTTAGGGTAAAAGCAAATGTACTGTAAAATAGTATTTTCAAGTAGGTTCGAGAGATCAAGCTCGAACAGGACGAGCCTAAACCAAGAAATGACCATTCACGTCCTTCTTTGATCACAAAGGTGGAGAAGATTGGGTAGGTCTTAGGGGAGTGAAGCAAAGAAAGTTGAGAAATTCTCAGTGTGATGAGTAATTGTAGTGTGTAAAGAAAAATTGATTATCTATGGGATGAATTGCTAATTCTGTGTATCTTAGTCTCTTTTGTATTTTCGAATAGATGAAGCCATCTATTTATATTTGGTGGAGACACACTGATTTCTCATAAGTGGTAGGAGTTACTAAAAGAAATAGAGGAGTAACAATTGTGGAAAATATAGTGGAGTCATGCCCGAAAATTAGGAAGGACTTGTATGACCACTACTCCTTGTACTCTCAACTTCCCTGTAACCGTACCACTAATTGTTACCTTCTTGTTCGTGGATATGTTGCCATAACGTAAGATTTCCGTAGACCGCCAGACCAATACCCCAATGAGAATCCCCCCATGTGTTGTATTTGATATCTCGTGGAAATAGTGAAGTCGTGGACTGTCACTTTTGACTAGGCCAAGTCAAGTCAATGACTCGCTAAGCAGGTGAGGCAAGTTGCGCAATTCACTAGCTTGGTAATCAGACTGATTAGTGTCGAGTCTAGTGATTTTGGTGGCTATGCACCATCATGGCGTATTTTTACAACCAACTGTTAGCTTAGAAATGACTAGGCATAAATTTGAGAGATGTTCGATTTGGACTTAGAAGTGACTTGCACTAGCATTAGGCTAGCGTCTGAAAGTGTAACACGTCCCCAAGGGACGTCGCCTAAATTAGGCTAGCGCTTTTGGCACAAAGTTAGCACTTTGATCAAAGTGCAAAAGAAGTGGCGCGTCCCAGGGGGCGCAGCCTGATTAGGTTAGCACTTTTTGTGCTTAAGAATATGGCACGTCCTCGAGGACGTCCATGTTGGCACTTGTTAGCGCAAGGAATATGGCGTGTCCTCGAGGACAGCCTAGTTAGCGCTTGTTAGCGCAAGGAATATGGAGCGTCCTCGAGGACGGCGTTATGTAGCTAGTGATGTTTAGCGCTCATGAATGGCGCGTCCTTGAGAACGCGACTTATGTAGTTAGCGTTGTTTAGCACTTAGGTATAAGGCTAATGTTAGCCTAGGTGTTACCGTAGAGGATCTAGGGTTATCTTAGTGTTAAGGCACAATGTGTTCTTTTAGAGGCATTGCTCTTTGATTGTGACGCGTTCAAGAGGAACTTCGTGTATTTTATGGCACATCTTTGTGCATATTGCTAAAGTGGCATATTTTGTAAAGTCAGGGCGGCAAATGCGCATTCAAGACAAGTTCAATGGAATCAAAATTGCTAGATGCTAGATCTTTAATCTGGGCAATTTGGTTTCTGATCCGCCAGCCTTTTGGGTTCTCTTCCTTCAGGATATTAATAACGGTTGTGCACCGCCTTCAAGAATAATTCTGGTAAAACTAGAGAGTAAAGAAAACTGGATACTTGCCAGAAAGGCTCTAGCTTCATCCTCTAGAGGGATTCAAACTTTAAAGATATCAATATGGCAACTTATAATATCAGCTTTATGCCATCTTGCCACTACCCCACACACAATATTAGTATTCGAGAAGGCCACATTTATATTTATTTTTGGGGTATTTCTGTTTTTATTTCCCATGTCGTGAGTCACATGCGTATAAATAACGGAAATAATAGTGGATTGGGGTATTTTTCCAAATACTAAAAATTTGAAGTATTTTTCGAACATAACACCACATTTTAGGGCATTTTCTAATTTCCCCCTTTATCTATTGGGACGTAGATCGAAAAGAATTATGTTGCAGTATGAGTTGGAAATAACTTGTATATAAGCCCTATATTCAGTGACGGAGCCATATAGTGTCTAGGGAGGATTTCCTGAAATTACTATATTAGGTTTATAAATTTTTGTTTTTCCATGATTGTCCTCCTATGGATTTTAAATTTTTTTTCCATTTGAGGCTAAGATTGTGTAGATTTTTACATAAATTTGTAATTTACTTAAAAAATATCATGATTAAATTTTAATAATATAAAATTTTATATAAATATCAAAATTTTGGTTACATGAAAACGCTTCGAGCGGCCTTCAACCACCATTGTATTGATGCTATCTTTCATTGTTTATATTTATCCCCTAACCTAAAAAATCTGGCTCCTTCGCTGTCTATATTCCGACTATCGGATATCTTCACAATCAAATCTGCCACGTATTTGACAAAATTAGTCTCTTCACAATGCCTTAACACACTGAAGTCAAATAAAAACACAATTCAAAACACAATTCAAAACATTTAACCTTATTTTCAACTAAGTAATCGCCTTAAAAAACACTTTAACACACTTAAATGGAAATAAGAAGTAATATAATCAGACATAAAACACCCAGATACCCGACAGTTTGAGCCTTCGATATATGGATTTGCCACACACGTTTCTCATACCTCACATGAGAACTAGACCCATTGTCTGCGCTGCACATGATTGTGGGGGCCTACCAAGTACCAAGAAACACTGTAATAAGCGATGAAATGAAATGACTTAAAGTTGCGGTGGTTTTACTTTTATTACGTGGTCTAAATTCTAACACATAACGAAACTGATAATTCATGTTCATAACTTCCACATTTTATATGTAGACATTGAGTCTGACTTTGGCCTAAAATTTTGGTAGAAAGAAAGATGATTTGATGCCTTATCTTGTCCGGGAATATCTACTATTATTTTCATGCGGTCTAAACTCTAACACACGACACAACTCATGTTCATAACTTGGAAATCATGTGCAGAGTCCATTGAGTCTGACTTTAGCGTAAAATTTTGGTAGAAGTAACTTGATTGTAATTTATGCCTTACATTGTCTGGGAGTATCTATTTGATTCGATTAATGGTGTGTTAAATGTGTCAATAGTCTTATTTTTTTGAGATTCACTCGTTCTAGAATCAACACAATCTAGCTAGCAATAGCATATGTGGGTTCCAAGTATTTGGACATGTGGTTGGGATAAGAAAACGCAATGCACATTTTGGAAATGACATCTACTCTACAGTAATGTAGGAAGAGGCTTGTAATTACGTGCAATAAATTGATATGCCTACTAACCCGTAATAATTTAGGCAACTATTTCTAGCTAAGTAGCTATGTTGATTCCGCTGATCAAAGCACTATAGTAGTGCAGTAGTATAAGACTATAACTGTACAAGTAGAAATTCCACGGTTCCCCTATCATTTTGCTGGCTCTGGTCCTACACATTCTGTTCGTTTATAATGAAGTGAAACGAAGAGATGGTTTGAAGTTGAACTTTGAATTCCCAAAGATATTAAAATCTCCATGATCCTATCACTTTTCATAGCTACCCTAGGTATTGTTAAATCGTAATTATTATTCCCTTAGTTCAAATTATATAGACGAAAAAACAAGTTTATATTAGATTTAAAAGAAATATGTATTATAAATATATATTTTTTCTTATATTATCTTACTTTTGTGATGAAAATTTAAAATATTAAATTCATTTTAATATAGTACTAGTATAATTAATAAGAACATATATGAAAAAATTATCTATAAATTAAAATTATACCTATCTCAATAGACAACAAAAATAAAAACTCGCCTTTTAACTTGGACGGAGATAATATTATTTTTATTACCCTCATGGGAGATTTCAAGAAACTCCCATGGCATCCATAAAGGTTATAATGTGGAATTATGTAGCACTAGGTGTATCCACCTACCTCTATGGGATTAGTTTTGTATAAAATACGATGCAAGTCATTTAAGATATTCCGGAAAAGTAAATAATTGGCATCATCACCCAAAAACATTACCATTATACTGAGCATTAAACCGGAACATAAGATGTAACTAGGAAATCGTAACAACTAGTTCATGTAAAAACTGTAATTCAAGTGGTTGATATTCCAATTTCCAACAGCCTACCCCTCAGCTGAAAAGCAAGAACCATTCGACACTTTGGCCAAAAAGTGGGAGGGGGAAAGTGACGACTGGCGAGAAAGGATGGTATACTATTTTTCCTTTCGGTAATTGGGGATTTGTAAAGAAAAACTAGAATGCGGTTGACAGTACTTGGACACATTTTCAAACTCATTGTCATGATAGCTCTTAAATGCTAACTACATTTGAAATTTTGAAGCTTTAAAGCCAAAAAGGCAAATAGACGCCATTATACACCAACATCCATTATCCAAGCAGTCAAAGTTCGATCACTTTACAGTCAGTGGCCAAATCATGAGACCCCAAATGCAAATTTGTGCAAATTTGTTTTTATTTATTATTTTTTAAGAAAACCCGACTTCAGATGAAATAATATTGTTTTGCGCCATTAAAGGAGATACATCATCATTTGAGCAACATTTAAAACATAAATTGGAATACATGTAGAAATAAAACTACTTGGTCCTGAACTTCGAGCATGCTTGGCCATCTTGTCCGCAACCCCGTTTCCATCCCTTCTTATATATCTGCTTCGAAATCCTCTCAATTGACGAGATATATCCAGGGTTTCGTCCAGAATAGATTGGCACCTCCACTCGATGTTGACATTCTTGCCTGCTAGATAGTCTACTACACTAATATTGTCCCCTTCCAGATCCAGATTGTTGATGTTGTTATCCCTTGCCCATTCTAGAGCTAAAAGCGCTGCCTGGCTTTCAGCTTCCTCTAGAGAATAAACTAGGAGCTGGTGGCACTGTCCTCTGTTGATGGAGCATGTATGATCACGACAAATTAGGTTGATTCCTGCATAAGATATAGGGTCAATGAATGAAGCATCATAATTAATCTGGTTTGTTCCCGGCCCTAGTCTTCTCCATTTTATTTTCCTTGCAGAATTCCTTGTTCCAATTTCTAGACCTAGTCTTGGGTTTTCCAGTGCTGCATACGCATCTGCATAAGAAACCAAATCTTGTTTGATGAGCATAATTGTTGTAGTCGGACGTTGATCTTCCCTTTTGAAAACTTGATTGCATCTAGCCTTCCAAATATGCCATGAGACTATAAAACAAATATCCCCCCACTGATGATAAATGTCTTCCCAACCTATCGCGTTGACAAACCAAGACATAAACCATACCCCTGTTGTAAAAATATCTAGTTGTATGATACCAGTATCTAGACTGAACCAAACTGCTCTCGTAAAATGACAATTTCTGAAAAGGTTTAAAAGTGTTTCATCATGTTGGTTGCATAACGTACATATCGAGGAATCTAATCGGATTCTAAAACTCAAGATGGATCTAAGTGGGATTACATTTAGCTTCCATATTTTGTTAAACCAAGGGTTTTGGCATTGCGCAGTAGATTGGAGGTTATAGAAGGCCTTGGTAGTGAACTTACCATTTTTAGTATGAGGTCATTTTATGGTGTCTGGACTATCGAAATTTATTTTGATTCTAGAGATTAGGCTTATAACATCACTGGAGATTAATTCAATTAGGAGATCTTGATCCCAGGTTTTATGTTCGAAATCAATTAATTAACCCACAACAAAATATTGAAATTTAACAGTCTCCGGGCGCGGCCCCCCCCCGGGTTAGAATAGAGGTCAGGGTCGGAACCCATAGATCATCTCAAATTAGGATGTCAAAACCATCCCCATGGACCAAAAAACTTAATTTTTTAAACTGTTAAGCCCTCTTCGGATTCCACCCCAAATAATAGAACCCAAATTTTTTTCCTACCAATTTTGAGCGGATGGTTTTGTTTGAAATATTTGGAATGGATTATATGGGCCCAGAAAGCGTGTGGTTCAGTTATAAGTCACCTGGCTAACTTAGCCAACAGAGCTTCATTCATTCTTTTGAGATTTTTCAGACCCAGACCTCCCTGAGATTTTGAGGTGCATATCGTAGTCCACGCCCTAAGGTACAAACCTTTACTTCCCTTTCCTTTACCCCACCAAAAATCCCTTGTGATACACGTTAGTTGATTTGTAATGGATACGAGTAACGGAAAACAGGACATGAGATAATTAGGAATGGAGTTTAGAGTAGACGAGACCATGGTAGTTCTTCCTTCCGGAGAGAGAGATTTGTTTTTCCAGCCTTTGAGACGCACTTTGAATTTATCCACCATGTTGGAGAAACTTGGAGCCTTTTCTTTTCCAAAGAATAACGGGGACCTAGGTATTGATCTTTCAAGTTAATTTTGTTAACTCTCAACGAACGGATGAGAGCTCTACATAATCTAGGGGAACTTTTGGACTATGAAAAGCCCCGGATTTTTCAAAATCTATAGTTTGAACCGAGGCAAGACTAAAAGAATTGAGGATTTTGAGGACATACCTACATTCTTTCAGATTAGCTTTAGTGAAAATGAGGATATCGTCAGCAAAGAGAAGGTGGGATATGGATGGATATGGATGGGCTGTTCTAAGCTACTTTAAAGCCTGAGATCTTTTTGGTAGCTTCATCTTAGAGGAGCATCCGAGATATCGCGTCCATACAAATTATGAAAAGATATGGGGACAAAGGATCGCTTGTCTAATTCCTCTAGAAGGTTTGAACGAATCACCAAGAGACCTATTAAGAAGGACCAAAATAGAAGTTGTAGAGAGACACTAGTATATTAGGTACCACCAATGATCATAGAATTCCATCTTCTTAAGGATATTTATGACAAAATTCCATTCAATTTTATCGAAGGTCTTACTCATATCAATTTTGAGACCTTGAAAACCTTTTTTTCTTTTCTTCAGCTTCATAGAATGAAGAACTTCATTGGCAATAACAATATTATCTACAATTAGTCTCTTCCCGGCACAAAGGCATCTTAGTAAGAGGATATGAACTCGTTGAGATAAGGTTTGATCATATTGGGTAGGATTTTGGAGATCAGCTTGTATGTAGTGTTACATAGCCCAATTGGTCGAAAATCGCCCGGATAAATTGGATGATTTTTTTTTGGAATCAGGGAAAGGTAAGTTTGATTTATTTCTTTGAGTAAAATTTTTGACTCGAAGAACTTTTGAACAAGGAAGCAAATATCTTTTCCTACCACGTCCCATCTTTTGTGGAAAAAACCCGCTGGAAAACCATCTGGTCCCGGGGCTTTTGAGGGATGCATTTGCTAAAGCGCTTCCCATATTTCCTCTTTTGTTGGAATAGCCACCAGGACAGCGTTCATTTAATCAGAAACCCATGATGAGACAAGCTGATAGACACACTTTTGTGTCGAAATTGCGCTCGATTATCTATTTTGATAGTGTTCGATTTTGTACTTATTATGATTTTTTATGTCTTTGTAGGTATTTTTGAGAAATAAATATTTGCGAAAAAATTGGCTCGAAAAGTGATAAAGGCACCCACTAGTTGGATAGGGGCACCTCCCTTTTGAATTTGAAAAGGCCATAAAATGGAGGGAAGGCTATATTTGCGTGAGTAAATTCCTGAATGCTTATGAACCGAATATTAAGGGATTTAAAACGTGTTCTTTCTATCCCAAAGTGATTCAGCGCTCAAAAGATAACATAACACGTCAAATATGAGTGATTCACGAGGAAAAAAAAGGCTGTAAAATCATCACAGGAGTCGGAAACATAGTCATTCTCTGTTTGGGATTTGCATGTAATTGGAGTTTGTTTTGGATCAAATCTTTGGGTCCTTATCGGGTTAATAAAGTCTATTAGGCTTAACTAATCCTATAAATACCAAAGAGAATCGAAGAAAAGCTAGGGAAAACAAAAGGCTTCAGAGAACGGTCGTTGATTCCGTTGCATATTCTTTCAAAATTCTGAAGTGGTTGCAGTCCGTTCTTTTCTCTTCTGTCTTATTTTCTCTTCAGCCACACACTCTGTAACGCTTATAAGCGTATCAGTTCTCATGTGTTACTTTTTTTTCATCATTGTAAACACTTTTTGAGCTATGAACAATTATTTTAAGTGTTTTTCCAACATGAAGAGCTAATCACCATCACTAGGGCGACGAAGGAAGCTATTTTTCCAATAATAAAGTGGTAATTCTTATTTTATTTATTTTTTGCAATTCTTTTACTATTATTTGCTTTGAATTAAAATTGGAAAAAATGGTTTTTATCAATTAGTTGTGTTCTCTTTTGATGAGTCATGCTGATCTTAGAGCTTTTGATGTCTCATGCTTTCGATTTACAACTATTATTTTGAAAACCTAACTTTGGCAATATTTTGGATAAACTAAATATACGAGTTGCAAGATTTTTATCACTTGAAAAATTGGCTAATGGTGGAATCCTTAGTCTCATTCCTTCCCATATTTTGAAATCAATTTTACTCTAATCAGTTTTATATTTAGTTATTAAAAATTAGGTTTAAAAATCGAATCTTTACAAGTCTGAGTATCGAACCTTTTACCACTATTTAAAAATTACATCAGAAAGCGAATGGGTATAATGTCTGAGATATTTAGACGAGGTTCAAACATCTTCATATTATTATGATGATGAGGATAGTGTTGATGAAGAACTTGAAATATACAGGCAGAGTGATCAAGAAATTTTCAGTCCAATTGTGCTTCGTGATGATAGTGTTATTTCTGGTTCAAATCCAAATAATTTTAATTATTATTCACCTATTCAAAAAGAAGAGGATTTGACTAGAGATACCACTATTTTAGACGATGTAGAATTTTCTTGTTTAGAAACCGATAATGGTTTAGAGGAACGAGTTTATCCTGAGAATACTGTTTTAGAGTCCAACGATTTAGAAACGATAGTCTTAGGTAACAAAGATAGACTCATAGAGATTTTAAATATGAGTGAGGATGCACCACCTGACTATAACCTAGAAGAAGCAATTGACCATTTTCGGGAATCTGACGATCTAGAAATTAGGGAAATTGTGACTAGTCTATCTAAAGACACTGAAAACTCTAAGTTTGGGAGTGATTATCATTCTCCATGTGCTTTACATTTAAATCTTAGAAAGCTCCCTAACTTGGGACTTGACATATGCACCCCTACCATTTTACAAGATCATCTTCAAACTAGATTCCTTGAGCATGTTGATGTCCAGAAAGAAGTTCAGTTGTTAGAAACCCATCCTTTGGTCGATGTGGTTTACCTAGGCGATAATACCAAGATTGACTTTGTTTTCCCACCAAAATATTTTCTTCCATATGTGGGAACGTATGAATTTCAAATGTGTCAGTTATTAAGTTTTGAGACTAAGCCTAATTACTTTAGGGAATTAGAATCGACACATTTGTTTAAGAATGACCACCTTCATAGTAGTCAAATTATGTGAGTCAAATCTGATTGACTCTGAGGATCCCCAATTATTCAGGTTATTATTATGTGCTTCTAAGTTCTTAGTTGATTTATTCCAGACTCTACAACCTGATCCTGTTAATCCTGCCTATGAGGAAATCCAGCCCATGAAAATATTTTATCTAAACCCTTTTATAGAGCCTGAACCTGAACCACAGCTAGAAGTAGTTGTCTTAAACAGAAAACTAGATAAGGGTGTGCCCGGTTTGTTCATTTTCTGGGCCTGCTGCAGTTTCCTTCTATTTGTGATAGCACTATTTGATTCAGATGACCCACAGTTGTTCCGACTATTGTTATATGATTTTATGAGGTGACTAATTCCTTCTAAGTCTGGATGAATACTTTAAACTTAGCACTTCTTGGGAGGTAACTGATGTAATTTTAGAAGTGGTAAATAAAGGTTCGATTCTCGAACTTGTGAAGGTAATGATTTTAGAAAATATTAAACTTAATCTAAACTAATAAAAATCAGGAAAATAAACTAGAGAATATTTTATGAAGGTTCAGTTATTTCTAACAATTTATGTGATTAATCATGTAATTCTTTTTAACAATTTAATTCAAGTTTGCCAAAAATATGTTTCCTAAAAGAATAATTGTAAATCCTAAGCATGGGACATCAAGAGTAATTAACTAAGCATGACCCATC
>JAJJMC010022854.1:1033324-1051328 GCA_023531435.1 Papaver californicum
CTTACTAGAAATTAAGGTGCAATTTAGACACTAAAATGTGTCTATCAGTAACCCATGCTCATGCGACACGATAATATCTTTCCTTAACTCCTTTTCCTGAAGTGGTAACAGTTTCACCTTGTTCATATTTTTAATCATTCATCTTTAGAACATTGAAGACAATGTCAGATTTATGTTTGGGGGTAAGGGAGAAACTTTCAATGAAATATGAAACTCCAAAGTCTAGAAACTTGTGAACAGTTTAGGATGAAACTAACCATTCTAGGTAGATGAAATTAGCTCTTTTTCTATTGGAATTTGTGTGCCCGGTTAAATGATCTATTCATAAAAGGATAGAGTTCAGGTGTTAGAAATAACATGATAGCTGTCACCATATCTCGGAGTCTATCTCGACCATATCGCCTTCTGTTTTTATTTTTGTAATTTTTGTGTTTCTCTAAGTGATTTGGTGGGGCACCAGTATCAAATTGTTATCACCGCCAGGATGGAATAGAGTCTATGAGATCAAGCCCCATTATTTTATCTAATAAAAAAATCGAGTATTGATACTTTGATAGCAATATGTGTGTGTTCTCCCTGTCTTCGTCGCCTAAGCAAGCGTGGAACGCAGGATTCATGGGAACTATCATGTAAGATGCTGATAAGAAACATGCGCTTGGATTCAATTTGATCCAATCATGTTGTCAATACATTTATAATTGTTTTTATTTTCAATAAATAGATCTCTGAGGCCCTTGTATATACCTGTTGAATCGATATTAATATTAGGTTTAAGACCAGTGAGAGCGTATCTCAATCCATTAGAATTCATCCTGGCACTGACCTTCAGACAGATATGGGAAACACCGTTCACCTTAGTCAACATGCGCAAAATTCATATTTTCCACACCCATCTTCTAAATCTTTTCATGTGATTGAACTTTAATAGATTCTGAGTCTCGTGGTTGAATTTATCTGAGTAGACCTTTGTTTTATTATATATGAATTTTAGTATGCTTGAGTAAAAAAACTCGTGTACAACATTTGGAATCATATAAGGTAATGATTCCCATAGCCGAAGAATTTAGTATGCCAACTAAATAGCTTGTTTAGTGTCTATCTTCAATCGTTCATGAGTAGCTAAAATTTGGAGTAAAGGTTTTGTGGGTATACCTTGTGTTTCACGAGAAAAAACTCGTCCACTAGGGACACCTAGGGGTTTAAAGGCTTATTACATATGCTAAATGTAGTCGCGATTCCTGCGAAAGTGAGTTAGGATTTTATTTTATTAGATTTGCTCGAGGACTAGCAAATAGTAAGTTTGGGGGTATTTGATAGACACATTTTTGTGTCGAAATTTCGCTCGATTATTTATTTTGATAGTGTTCGATTTTGTACTTACTATGGTTTTTTATATCTTTGTAGATATTTTGAAAAATAAATAATTGCGGAAAAATTGGCTCGAAAAGTTGTTAAATGCACCCGAAAAAATTACTAAAGGCACCCGAAAAATTACTAAAGGCACCCACCAGTTAGATAGGGGCATCTCCCTTTTGAATTTGAAAAAACGAAAATGGCGGGAAGGCTATATTTGCGTGAGAAAAATCCTGAATGATTATGAACCGAAGATTAAGGGATTTAAAACGTGTTCTTTCGATCCTAAAGTGATTCAGCACTCAAAAGATAACATAAAACGTCAAATATAAGTGATTCACGCGGAAAAAATGGTTGTAAAATCATCACAGGAGTCGGAAACAGAGTCATTCTCTGTTTGGGATTTGCATGTAATTGGAGTTTGTTTTGGATCAAGTCTTTGGGTCCTTATCGGTTAATAAAGTCTATTAGGGTCAACTAATCCTATAAATACCAAAGAGAATCGAAGAAAAGCTAGGCAGGGACGGCCGAGAAAATTCCAGGAAGAAAACACTTCTGTTGTTGTAGGCAAGAACACGAAGAACATAAGGCGCCCTAAAACTGTCATTTTATTTGTCGCTGAAGTTGTCGTCTATCAGTCATATTTCTGAAGCTCCTTAGAAACTTATTATTCTCCAATGTTCTCCAAAAATGAATTCTTCCTAGGAGAGAAGAGTCTGTCTTTTCTTTCTGTTTTCTTTTTTTTCTTCTGTAACGCAGAGAATAGTCTATGTAACGCTTATAAGCTTATTTGTTCTCCGGTGTTACTATTATTTCATCATTGTAAACACTTCTTGATCTATGAAAACTTATTTTGAGAGTGTTCCCAACATGATGAGATAATCACCATCATTGGGGCGACGGAGGAAGCTATTTTTCCAATAATAAAGTGGTAATTCTTATTTTATTTTATTTTTGTAATTCTTTTACTATTATTTGCTTTGAATTAAAATTGGAAAAAAGATGGTTTTTATCAATTAGTTGTGTTCTCTTTTGATGAGTCATTCTGAGCTTAGGGCTTTTGATGTCTTATGCTTTCGATTTACAACTATTATTTTGAAAACCTAACTTTGGCAATATTTTGGATAAACTGAATATACGAGTTGCAAGTTTTTTATCACTTAAAAAATTGGCTCATGGTGGAATCCTTAGTCTCCGTACTTCCCATAATTTGAAATCAATTTTACTTTAATCTGTTTTATTTTTAGTTATTAAAAATTAGGTTTAAAAATCGAATTTTTACAAGTCTGAGTATCGAACCTTTTACTCAATTCTTCGACTATGGGAATCATTACCCTATATGAGTCCAATTGCTGTACACGAGTGTTTACTCAAGCATTATAAGACAACAGAGCTCTATTCAGATAATTGTTCAACCACAAGACTCAGAATCTATCCCAATTAATCACATGAAAAGATTTAGAAGATGGACATAGAAATATGAAGGTTGCAATGTTGACTAAGGTGAAGGGTGTTTCCCATATCTGTATGAAGGTCAGTGCCAGGATGAACCCTAATGGTTTAAGATACATAGTCTTAAACCTAATACTAATATCGATTCAACTGGTATATACAAGGGTCTCAGCGATCGATTTATTGAAAATAAAACGATAAATATATTGACAACATGATTGGATCAATTGAATCCAAGCGCATGATTCTTATCAGCATCTTACGCGATAGTTCCCATGGATCCTGCGTTCCACGCTTGCTTAGGCGACGGAGACAGGGAGAACACACACATATTTCTATCAAAGTGTCAATGTTTTTTTTTTTTTTTTTTTCGAATAAAGCAAGAATCGGGCTTGATCTCAAACACTCTATCTATTTCATCCTGACGGTGATACCAATTTGATACTGGGCCCCACCAATCACTTAGAAAAACATAAAATTACAAAAATAAAAACAGAAAGTGATATGGTCGAGATAGACTCCGAGATATGGTGACAACTATCATGTTATTTCTAACACCTGAACCCTGTTCTTTTATGAATAGACCATTTTAACTGGGCACACCAATTCCTATAGAAAAAGAGCCAAGTTTCTATCTACCTAGAGTGGTTAGCGTCACCCTGAAGTGTTCACAAGCTTCTAAATTCTAGAGCTTTATTATTTTACTAAAAAGTTTCTCCCTTACCCCCAAACTTAAATCAAACAGTGTCCTCAATGTTTCGAAATAAAGAGCAGTATCAATAGATAAGTAAAAAGAGGAATAATGAGGTAAGTCAGAAAGATAGTACCTGAAGCGTAGCAAACTATCCATGGAGAATAAAATAAAAACCTAAAATCCTATAAAAATCTACTAATATACAAGAACAACCCTGACGGTCAATCAGAGTAAGCAGGGTCCTCCAGAGGGACCTCCTCAACATCACCTATAGGAAAAGGCTCTAAAAATGGTTTCAATCTCTGACTGTTAACCTTGAAAGGATTTCTACCATCTTGAGTCTCAATCTCAATAGCACCATGAGGAAAAATAGTGCGAACAACAAATGGACCGGTCCACCGAGACCGTAACTTCCCGGGGAAAAGATGCAACCGAGTATCATACAGAAAAACTTTTTGACCTGGAGAAAATGACTTTCTTAAAATATTTCTATCATGCACAAGTTTCATTTTGTTCTTATACTCCCTAGCACTATCATATGCATCTTTCCGAATCTCTTCCAACTCATTGAGCTGGAGCTTCCAGTGAGCTTCTGCTTTGTCAAGTGAAAAATTAAACTGCTTTATATCCCAATACGCTCTATGTTCTAACTCGACAGGCAGGTGACATGCCTTACCAAAAACTAGACGATAGGGTGACATTCCAATAGGGGTCTTAAACGCGGTACGGTAAGCCCATAAGGCATCAGTTAGCCTCAATGACTAGTTTTTCCTATTAGGATTAACTGTTTTCTCTAGAATACGTTTTATCTCCCTATTGGAAACCTCTACTTGACCACTAGTCTGTGGGTGATATGGGGTAGCTACTTTATGGGTAATACCATATTTCTTCATTAAAAGCTTAAACGGTCGATTACAAAAGTGTGACCCTCCGTCACTAATTATAGCTCTCGGTGTACCAAAACGTGCAAATATGTTATCATTCAAAAACTGGACCACAACCTTGTGGTCGTTTGTTTTACACAAAACCGCCTCTACCCACTTAGACACATAGTCTACGGCGACAAGGATCTAAAAATAACCAAAAGAATTAGGAAAAGGACCCATAAAATCAATGCCCCACACATCAAAGACCTCAATAACTAAAATAGGGTTCAAAGGCATCATATTTCTACGAGAAATAGTTCCTAACTTCTGGCATCGCTCACAAGCAACACAGTAACTGTGGGAATCTTTAAACAACGACGGCCAGTAGAATCCATACTGCAATATCTTAGCAGCGGTCTTCTTAGCACTAAAGTGACCCCCACAAGCGTGATCATGACAAAAGGAAATAATACTTGACTGGTCACTTTCAGGTATATACATCTCCTAATAATCTGGTCTGGACAATACTTAAACAAGTAAGGATCGTCCCAAAAACAATGTTTCACCTCAGCTAAAAACCTAGAACGATCTTGTTTACCCCAGTGTTGAGGCATTCGACCAGTAACAAGATAGTATATTCGCAAACGAAGGTGATTGGGAAACAACAAATAGTTGTTCATCAGGAAAGCTATCCCTCACAGGAGGAGAATCATCTGGGGAATCCAAAACAAGTCTAGACAAGTGGTCTGCTACTACATTTTCGGCACCCTTTTTATCTATAATTTCTAGTGAGAATTCTTGTAACAAAAGGATCCATCTAATCAATCTAGGTTTAGTATCCTTCTTAGACAGAATGTATTTCAAAGCAGCATGATCGGTAACAGTCTGTCCTTCCCAAAATGGTTTGGGCTCAGTACTACTAGATTGACTCAGTTCTAAAGCTTCCAACCTTTTAGATATAGCCGCTATTTTGGCATCCGATTCAAAAGATCCTTCTACCCTATTAACATTCCCTCTACTTAGAAGAATTGTTTTCTGGGGCTCCCTACTGTTTTCCCACTGTTGGGTTTTTTCGGCGATTTCATTCAAAAATATCATCGCACCATCGACAGATTTATTTTCAAACCCACCTGTGCATAAAGACTCAACCATGGTTGTTGTCGAATAATCTAAACCCTCGTAAAGGATTTGAACAAGCCTTACTTTTTCTAAACCATGATGAGGATATTAGGATAGTAAGTCATTGAACCTTTCTAAATACCTATATAAAGATTCTCCCTCTAATTGAGCAAATGTACAAATCTGCTGTCTAATGGATGATGTTTTGTGCCTAGGGAAAAACTTCTGGAGAAAGACAGACGTAAGTTGTTCATAGGTTTCAATTGACTCAGAAGTCAAACTATATAGCCAAGATTTGGCTTTATCTCTTAGGGAAAAAGGAAACAAATCTAAGTTTTAATGATTCATCATCTAGGTCCTTAATCCTGAGGGTACTACATATTTCCTCAAAATCCCTAACATGGAAATAGGGGTTTTAATTTTCTTTCCCTAAGAAGATTGGGAGCATCTGTATGGTCCCAGGTTTCAACTCATAGTTTGCTTCAGTATCAGCTAACTTGATACATGATGGACGAGAACTCCTAGTCGGGTTCAACAAAGCTTTTAAAGTTGCCATTGTTGGCGTTATCAAAGAACTAGAAGTAACTTCTTCACACAAAGTCAAGTTTTCAAAGTCAAAGACAAGGCTCTCAAAAGAAGAGTCTTCGAGGTTCTCGTTTCCAGAGACAGAACTACTAGGCTTGTCACTAATTAAGCGACGTAAAGCGTCTCTTCTCCAAGTCCGCTTGAAGAGCGGTCTTGGCATACACTAAAAAAAAAACTAAAAATAAATAAATCCTAAACGGAAGGAAATTCTAACAATCACAAGCAAGGATGACTTAACCAAATCAAACCTATTGAATCTAGCAAACAAAAAGCATGATGGCTCCACTTAGAATTCTTCTAGACCAGCTTCTATTCTTTCGAAAGGAAACTAGTTATAATTTTAGCAAACCTCTTAGAGCGATCCGAATTAGATTAAGTCGAAGAAAAACAGGATAAGCTCTAAGGAGCTTTGATAACACTGTCTCTTTGGCACTTTTCCCTGGGTTACAAGGCGGCTCTAATCAACTTAAAATAATCTTCCTGAACTTCGAGTTAGGCTAATAAAGTAACCAGTACAGTCCTTTTGAACGATTTTCCAATAAGCTCGATACCCTATAGGTCTCTTTCTAGTTAAGATTTTAGGCTTAGGTTCGCGTAGGTTTCGTTTTCCTAAGGCGGGCAAGAAGGAGACGGTGATGAAATCCGAAACCTTATCTTATATGGCCAGGCCTTGCCTTTTACTATGCAAAAATTAAAGTCCGTATTCAGTCCTCAGCATATATGCATACAAAGGCGTCCAGAAAACCCACTGACAGGAGATTCGTGGGTTGGTCGAAGTTTACCTCCCGTACCAGACGGGCGATGAACCGTTGAAGTCGACTCGGGCTACTAATATCCTTTTCAATAGTGTGCGAACCCGAGGGGCCGAGACAATATAGTAATTGTCGTCCTTCCCTGCACACAGTTTGATATTTAAAACTACCCTTCCGTAGGGTTTAAAAATAATAAAATGTCCAAAAAAGTCCAAAAAGTGTCCGAAAATAAAAGAAAAATTACAGAAATAATAAAAACCCTAATACAATTTTCTAAACGAATTAAAACTAATTAAAATAAACTAAAAATCTAATTAAGAAAAATAAGATCTCCGATCTTCTTTTTCGTTCTTTAAGCTTTTCCCTTTAACTCCAAGTCTTTAGCTTTAATTCCAAAACTTTGGCTTACTCTCTTTTCGATCCAAAATCCAACCTGTAGCAAAAAGAGAAATACCAAAAGAAACGTAAAATAGAACAAAGTAAAATAATAAAACTAAAAAAAAAAAAAAGCCTAAAAATAAATCTAAAACCCTAAACCTAAAAACAAGTCCGTGTCGGCGGCGCCAAAAATTGATGTGTTTTAGAATAGTGGTAAAAAGTGTTCGTTTCTCGAACTTGTGAAGGTAATGATTTTAGAAAATAATTGACTTAATCTAATTATATAAAATCCAGGAATAAAGTAAAGTAAAATAAACTAGAGATGATATTTGGAAAATATGGAGAAAACCGGGAATCAGGAATCAGTTATTTCCAACAATTTATGTGATTAATCATGCAATTCTTTTAAATAAATTAAGCTCAAATATTGCCAAAATAGGTTTTTATGAAAACAAGCAGAGCAATCACAAGCATGGAACATCAATGGTCGTCAACCCAGCATGATCCATCGAGTAAAAGCACAACTGCTGAAAGAAAACCGTTTTCCTATTTCGAAACTATGCAATTTTAACAAGTAAAGAATTATAAATAATTAATTAAAAATAGACTTACCACATAAAATTGAGAGAAAAACCTCCTCCATCATCCCAGTAAATATACTTAGCTCATGGTGAAGAAAACTTGCTCAAAAGATCTTTTCATTGCTCAAAAAGTTGATTACAAGGTTGAATAATGGTGTAACGGCTGAACAGTAGCGATTATAAGTGTAACAGGAGATGCTTCAGCCGTTGCAAATAGCTTTAAGCAACAAGAGTGTTTAAAAACTAAGGCAACATGAGCAAGATGTAACACTGAGTATGCAACGAATACAGATGTTGCAAGGTTGTGTTCTTCGGTGATGGTGGATGAAGAACACGGCACCGGAGCAGCAGCAACAGGTAGTCGGCGGTAACAGAGGTGGCCGGAAATTGACTGAATTGGTCTCTAGGGGTGCGTGCATGCTTCTAAGCCCTTCTCTTCATATATATAGGATTTGGGGACCCTTGGGAGTGTCCCAAACCTAGTAGAACTCGGTGAAATCCCCATATTTTCGATTCCCAATCAAAACAGGAACCCATCTCTTTTTCCGGCCAAATTCGCAATTTCCGAGCAGATTTCTCGGCATTCTCTCTAATTCTAGATTGTTCTGGACTCTAATTGCAATTGGGTTGCTATTGATCGCACCAAATCCCACCAATTTCGTGATTTTGAAGCATCCAGTAGCTTCTCCGATGCTCTTGCCGGTCCCGATGAGTTGGTGACTCGGTTGATCAGGTTTGACCGGGTTTGACCGAGTTGATCCGGGCCGATTTTGAGGTGCCCCTTAGCCATTTCTGCGGTGCCAATAACACTTGTCCTTGGGTGCCTTTAACACTTTTTGAGCCAATTTTTCCACAAATCTCTATTCTTCTAATGTACCTACAAAAGCATAAAAACACGTAATAAGTGCAAAATCGAATACTAACTTAATAGAAACTAAGGTGCAAATTAGACACTAAAATGTGTCTATCACCTATCAACGGGAAAGTGTCCCAACGGACAAATTTACAATTCTTAAGAAAGGAACCACTTTAGAGTCATCATTTTTGGTTTCGGAAAGAAAGATTAAATCAGCCGAATGATAGGTAGAAATGTCAAATAAGTTTTTCCTAGTTACCAGTGGGCCACACCCTTGGCAGTTCCACACAATTATATTCATGATCGCGATGATATTCCTACGCAACCAAATAGCAAAGTAAAAACCTCTTTTACATCTAGACAAATCATACAATGACAACCTGCACTACACCAAATTTGGACATTAGCAACATACCCCATCTGTTGTTGAACGGGGTTGCAACATGGATCTGCCGTTGCAAAACACCTTGTTGCAGATTTTAGCAACGATTGTTTCTCTGTTGCGAATCTCGGCTCATTTTTTTATTCACAACTTCCTTATGTTGTTGCTAAATTTTTTGTTTTGTTGCTAATTACACGGATATCCCTACCCCAAATTAGATATCATTAGTTCTGGTTATAATTTAACAACAGTTGACGTTCCAAAAAATTTGCAACGACAAAAAAAAGGTCATGTCTTTGTTGACCAAGTCAAAATCGATTTTCTCCCATTTCCCCTGCAATTACCTTGAACGTCCAATTCTTATGATTCAATTTAATAATTCTCATATTCTACATTCCCACGATCTAATAGTTTAATTATTACATGTTTAAATATCAAAGATATTATACTAAAACAGAGCACAACCGAAAGAATTTAGAGTTAGAAGAATTTATATAAATAATAGAGCCATAATTTCAATATTGTTTATTACATTGTACTGGTGCAGTTATGTTTGTATT
The DNA here is from genome assembly GCA_023531435.1 of Papaver californicum. NCBI lineage: Eukaryota > Viridiplantae > Streptophyta > Magnoliopsida > Ranunculales > Papaveraceae > Papaver > Papaver californicum. The sequence continues at coordinate 1,042,903 of JAJJMC010022854.1, forward strand.
AGCTTTTATGGATTGCATATAAAAATGGAATGTTACAAGTTCTTACAGTGAGAAATCAGAATGCTGCAAACCAATTTGGCTTTGAAAGGATGATCACATTGATGGAGCCCAATTCTCGTCTCGTAAATGCGACCAAGACGATGAATAACCTGTCACAAAGGATTGAAACTAAAGTCAGTAGTGAGAAAACTGAAAAATGCCAAGTAAAGAACTTTCTATCTGATCTTTTTAGGGTGCTTACCCATGTCCAAGTAATGAATGCCAATTGGAAAGAGTTCATCAAAAAATTGGCTTTTATCTTATCACGTTCAGTCTGTAATCAAGGAACCAAAGTGTGTCAAAAACCCATTTGCTTGTAGAAACAAAGACGTGCAATATAACAAACTGTCTACAGATGAGTAGGAACAAGAGAACATCGCAATCAATGTTCATAAAACAACTTTTGTCCCTACAAAACGGAGTTAGAAAGGGATAAAATGATCAAGATATTCAGAGATTACATGTCAATACAACATACATAGGTGTCCTGGTCATAAGAGATGAATTTAATTCCATATTCAGTATACCCTTCCTGTACAGCAAGTTAACGATTGCTATGGTAAAGAGAGGGTGTTTTTTCTTTAGCGGAGAAGGTTTAAGTTTTGATAAAAGAACGGAGTTTTTAAGTTACGTGGAATACCCAAATATCTTTTATTATAGATTTAAGTAATTTATAAGTTTTTAGAATTTTTAACTTCTTTTTTTATGAACTTTCTTGTAAATATTTTTTTCTGTTAATATAATTTTTAACTTAACAAAAAAAATCCACAAAAACTCATGTATTTAATTAGGATTCTAGATGATTTTACAACCAATCAAATGTAGACATGCATTAGAGTAAATTTTGGTAGCAAAATTTGGCATTTACAGTGTCTAATTATATGTACACTCTCTAAGTTGTGTACATTTGATATGTTCATTTGATTGGTTGATTATTTAACTGATGGTCCCATTATCTTTCATGTTTAAAATTTCGATCCTCATTGTATAACTTTCTAAATTAAAATGGTGGAGATTAAAATGTTACGTACACACTCGTTAAGAAATGTGCACAAAATGGGACTCACGTCTTCATACATGGACCTTTTTCCCGATCGAATAATAAAAGCACTTACACAAAAGACTCGACGAGAAAGACAACTCTTGAGAGGAAACTCAAAAAGTGAGAGACAACTAAATCGCTAGTTCAACGAAAAGTTCCTTACATATTTCATCTAAATAAATATCCTAGGTCCAAGCTTATAGTTTAATGGTTTCCCATCAACCGTAGTAAGGAAAAAGTTAGGGATTCAATCTCCACCATAAAGGTTTATATTAATATAGTTGTATAGTAGATTAGACGGATGGGTCTGACATTGAAGCTGCGTGAGTTTGGGTCCGGCTTTTACGAATTAAAAGAATAAAAACAACGTCCATGTAAGAAGAAGAAGAAGAAGTCCAATGAAAAGTCAGTATTGTAACAAAAAGGTACTTTCGTACATGCACACTCCTAACCGATCATATAAAAGGGGGATTTGCCACACAGAGGTACAAGATTTCTCTGACTAGCTGCACACGGCTCTCTCGAGCTTTTCTTACACTCATCGAATCTCAGCAGGGCAACGGTGTTATTGATGGTAGATGACATCAGCTTTTGCATCATCATATCACATTTGCCTTATAGATAAGCGCACTGTTTCGGGGTTTCAGACGGATCCACACGCGCCTAGCTCAACATGCAGAAGAAATTTGCAGTTTCTCGACAATCAAGAGAGTGAGCACAAGAGAGAGAGTGACTACACAGACTTCTTTGTAAAGAGTGAAAAAAATTTGTAGAAACTTGTGCCTACCATTTGTGTAGGTATTAAGTAAAAACACTAGCCATAAGCTACGACAATAGTCCGTCGTCTGTATTTAGATGGTGTAGCTAGAGAGGTCTGTTTTGCATATGAAAGGCTGAAATCCTAGCTAGTGACTACTTAGGTAGGTAGATTAATTCTCACTCGGAATCCCAACTCTGTGTCTAGTCTTGTCTTGATGGAATTGTCGCTTCTGTAATGCGTAAAACCACGACTTTCTAGTTTAAGAACTGATTTTTCTGCCCAAGCCCAATTATTTGCTGAATACTCCACAATATCCTCTTTAGATGGCTTCTGGTAACCGTTCTTGCTGGTGCGTTTCAAGTTTCTAATACAAACAAAAACAAAAACAGACTTTCACGTTAATGTGGTTCTCCGGCTGGTCTACGTGGGTGGGTGGTGGGCACACCGGTACCCACCCCAAAAATATGTGAAAATCGATTCAATTGGGTGTTTTTTTTAATTGCCCGTTTGGTTCGGGTAACTGAATTCTTAGGAATTGGATTCCAAGGGAATCAGTCTAATTACCCCCAACCAAACAGCCCAAAAAAATCCAGAATCCAATTCCTACATAATCCTTCTTTTCCATTCCATTGGGATACCTATGGAATGTAATTCAATTCTGGAATAATATCAAGGGAATTAGACTGAAAGTACTAGATTACCCTCCAAACAAAACCAAAATCGTAAGTTTCATTTTTCATTTTCATCTCAGCGAGAGAGAGAAACGAAGAACCAACCAGAGGTCCAGAACGTCGTCCAGATTTTCTCCGTCTTCTTCTCCGTTTCAGGTTCGAATCTTCTCTTTCTTTCTTAAACATCTGTTTCATTTCCTTTACTTGCTATGTTTGATTAATTCAGACACCATAAATCTGTTCTTTGTTTTGTTGTTGTGGATGCTCAATGTTTGTTCCTATTTGGGGATTTTTTGCTCGATTTTAAATTAGGGTTTTCTAACCGATTATGAATCGGGGTTTACAGGAACCCTTTTTTAGCAGAATTGCTCTGCGACAGCAAGACAAGCATCTATTTCTATGGTTTTTTTGTTTTATTTTCCATGTACATTTAGGTTTTTGAACAATTTTGATTTAGAAGTTATATTGTCATAGTTTATAGTGGATGAATAAAAGGTCCTGAAATTGAATCTTCTCTCAGTTTTCTCTACTGATATTGTTGGATAAATGTATGTTTGAGGGGTCGATGCACTTTGGTTTTTTCCTTAGATTCCACTAGCAATTTCCTTCATCTGATTACCAGTCATGTTCCTTAATAATTCTCGTTAACATGACCCTAGCATGATCTTTTGTTTGATTTTGTTTGGTTAGCTCGTGATATGCTTGAATGGTATAACTGCAATGTCTTCAAAATGGAAATTAGACTATCTACTGCTCACATTTATTCCATTAACCATTGAGTAAAAATAAGTATGATTAAAACTTGATCCTCTTGGAATTGGGTTTATGGAAGATTGGAGTGAAGAAATCTCAGCATTAGTTAAGTTAGAAGCTCTATGACTTGTATAATATTTCCTTAGATTTAAGCGTTTGCTTACGGAAAAGGAACACAAATGGTTCCTTCCAACATCACAGAGAAACCATAACACCATTAGAAATGGTCACGCACTTACATAATTATCGATATATTGACATATGTTCATATTAACGAAACAAACTAAGTAACACAAATTTGTTTATATCAATATCTACCTGAATACTCTTCATCTCATGAGCTAGGTTAGCAGACAGAGTCTCTCCATTAGTTAAAATAATTGTTGATGATCCGTCAGGCCGCATTAGCTCAGCTAATATGGCAGGACTGAATATAGGCTGTGTATGAGAAGGTATGTCATCTTTTAATAAAGAAAACAAGCCCACGATAAAATATCATCTCTAATCGGTTATGCGTACAACACGAAAGAAGATAAGGTGAATACAATATAAATAGAACAATATCGTGCATCAACTAAATTTTTACGCAATATACACATCTTTCATGTATCCCACTATTTTATTGTTTCTAATCAACCAAGTTGCATAGTTGAAGATATTTTGTTTGATTGAATGTCCCAACATTCCTTTGCATATTATTTAATCACTTCGTTACAAATATCCATTGGGTAAAAACCTGCCAACTATGAACTTTTAAGCATGTTCCTGAACTTGTATATAACAATTGTGGTGCATATGATTAAATAAACAAAACAAAAGTGGCAGGCTTATGTTTGGCAATAAAACTTCCAATGGTTGTTGCAGTTTACACATGTTACATATGTCGTCATAGGTTCATCTGCACTCCGAGTCTGCATTCCATGTATGTACTAATAACTCTTGAATCAAAGCTAGTTGTCTTAAATTTCTAATCTAAGTAGAGTAAAAAAGAGTTGGACTCTCCCACATTCCATGTATGTACTAACAACTCTTGAATCAAAGCTAGTTACATTTCTTTCTTTACATCAATCAGTACCCACTTGATCAAAAGCCTATATATTTTCAACATCCTACAATATTTTTCATTTGTGCTGTGTGGTTTCATTTCCCTCTGATCCTCAGTCATTCGTTCATTCACATATTGCAAAACTATTGGTTGCTGCTTATTAGGTGTTTTCTGAAATATCCCACTCACTTTTAATTTCTTCTTCTTGTTTTTAGTAACATTGATATAGATTAGAGTTTGGGTTTTGAATGTTTACTTAGTGCTTTTGCTTGAATCTTTGAGAATTTGGCCATTTTTTGATTGAAATCTTCTTGATTTTGTGATAAAATCTCAAATCATGTAAATTAGCTAGATACTTGTTTATATGGTCCAACTTGTCAATTATATGCTATTTTCAACCTTAACTTACCATGATAGGGACTGACTGACCTTACCATGCTATTTTTAAACAAACAGGTAGATGCATGTTTATAAATAACCAATCGTTTTAACTGTAAATTAATCTTCTCTCCTGAAATAAGTGCCTACTATGTCAAACTGTTAGACTTTTCATTTTTCTTTAATTTTTTCTCTTTATTTTGTTGATGAGATTCATCTGTATAGGTCTATAAGGCGTGTCTAGAATTTTATATTGGCTGAAAACCTGAACTAGGGGTTTACCGTGTTGTTTGCAGTGAGAGGGAGAGGTACGTTGTTGCTTAAGTGTGCAAGTCTTGAAAGTGTGCATGCTTGTGGTGCAAAGAAATTTGGTGGGAGAATTTATAGCCAGGTAACTAATATTGCCTTGCTCGGTTACAAAATGCTACTGCTTTTCTCTTTGATAGTGGCTGGAGGAGATAATTTAGTTAGTCATTTTCATCTTACTACTGTATATTTGAGAAACCATCACCCATCTCTCCATCAGAATTACCTGTCTTGCAACTAATTTGAAATAATACACAGTTGTGGATTTTTTTTTTCCCTGCCAACCACTCCAAAGGATCTCTACTGTCCGCAGTATGCCTGTAGTCTGGTTCTAGCCATGATATACCTCAGTTTATGTAGTATTAGTGTATTAGGTTGGTTAAACTTTATTTTGTTAATCTGTTTATCATGTTTATACAGAATTGGTGGTTTCATTTTTGCATCTTGTACGATACGCATGACCAGTTACATTCCTGGCCACTGGAACATAACTGGTTCTTTGTATATGAACATACGATTGTTGACTTTACGGGAACACATTATCTACAGAACACATTGTCGATGTTTAGCTACCAAACACTCACATGTAGGCACCAGTAAACTTTCATGGCCATATTCAGGCTGTTGTTTGACTGCCGTCTCACAAACAGACGTCATTTTTCCAGGGGGTTTTCACATGTAGGCACCAGTAACAAAGTTACTGACCATTGTTTATAAAAAAGATTTTTGTTTTTTGTCATATTGTTTTAACTGAATTTTGTGTCTTTTTTTTTTGTTTTTTCCAGTATGGCTCCTCTAATGCTGACAAAGAAAAAAAAACTTGAAATGATGACCGATAATGTTAGGACAACAATGGATGTTGTAACTTTGTTTTATGTCTACTTTTATTCATATATATTGTGTCATCAAAGTTCTGTATTGAGATCCAATAATCGTTTTGAAATGATTATTGTACTATCGTGGGTGATGCAAGATCTTGTTTACAAAAGTGACACAACATGTAAATCACAGCTTCGTCTCAATAGACGTACTTTTCATATTCTTTGTCATAAGTTGCGCACTATTAGCGGACTAGAAAATAATAGGAACTGTGATGTTGAGGAAATGGTCGCAATCTTTTTGTATGTAATTACACATCACCATAAGAATAGAGTTATAGGGTTTACATTCAAGCGATCCGGAGAAACCATTAGTAGACATGTGAACACGGTCTTGAAAGGAGTTATTAGGCTTCAAGGGGAGTTTCTTAAAGAACCCGTAGCAGTGGCTACAAGTTCTGTTGACCAGAGATGGAATTGCTTTAAGGTATGAACTTGAATTTAGATATTTAATCTCTTTTAAACATATAATTCTCATTTGTGATGAATCATTAACCCCTTGTTTACCTTTAGAATTGTTTAGGAGCATTAGATTGAACACATATTAGTGTCCATGTTACTACTGCAGACAAGCCTAGGTATCGTACAAGGAAGAGTTCAATTGCTACCAATGTCTTATGTGTATGTTCCCAAAACTTGGAGGTTATATATGTGTATCCTGGATGGGAAGGTTCAGCTGCCGATTCTCGTGTTCTTAGGGACGCAATATACAAAAAGAATGGCTTAAAAGTTCCACATGGTAAGTTTATTACTGTGTTGAATTACAAATCCGCGGATTAGTGGGTGATTCTCGTGTTCTTTATTAAGATAATGATGGTTTTTTACATGTTGACTTGTTTAGGTTACTATTACCTTGTCGATGCCGGTTATCCAAATAGTGGAGGATTTCTTGCTCCTTTTAGAGGTCAACGTTATTATTTGAAGGAATGGCAGCAAGGTCTAGAACCCAGGACAACTGAAGAATTATTCAATATGAAACATTGTAGGGCTAGGAATGTGATCGAACGAGTTTTCGGACTGTTGAATATGATATGAGCAATACTTAGGAGCCCATCATGGTATCCGGTAAACATACATTGTCGTTTTATCATGGCATGTTGTTTGATTCATAACCTCATCAGGAGAGAAATGCCTATGGATGAATTCTTACCGGAAGATAACTATGAAGATGGACCAATTAATTTGGTTTCTCCTCAAGAAAGTCGAATGATAGAATATGTTGATTCCTCGTATTATTGGGCTGTTCAGAGGAAAGAGTTAGCTGATCAAATGTGGGAAAGATGGACTGCGATTATAAGCATGACTATTGCTTTCCAATTGGCGGTTTTTGCATTAATTGATAGACTTAAACATAGACGTTTAGTTAGTTAAAAATGAATATTTAATTTTGTATTTGAATTTTGCAACTTGAATAGGATTTTTAATTTTTAATGTTGCATTTTGAATATTTGATTTTGTATTTTTATTTAATTTTGCATTTTGATAAAGGATTTTTCTGTTAGTAATCCTTTATCATCATAAAATTTTAATTTTTCATTTTGAACAATAACAAACAATATTTTAGTTTAAAAATTTAAAATTTTAAAATTAGCATGTCAACTACCATGTAATTGAATTATGTCAACCAAAATTTGAATTTTTGAACATTTTAGTATAGGTAATAGAATTTCAAAGAGTAAGGGTATTTAAAAGATATTAGATATTTGGATTACCTTGCAATTCAATTCTCCCCAACCAAACACTATTTTTTTGATTAAGGATTCCATTTCTTGGAATCCAATTCTAGAAATTGGATTACCTCATAATCCAATTCCTAGGAATTCAATTACCCGAACCAAACGGGCCATAAGTTTATCTAGAACCACTGTTTCTAATAAGGTCATGAATATAATCCTATCTTTCTCTTGCACTAAACATGTACCGTGAAAGTACACATATTTTTGGTAGCTGGAGTAATGCCTTTCGCATTGGCTTCTAGTTAACTACTTAACTCTTAACTAACTACTTAACTCGTAACTTAATTGGTCAGCAAGTATACAATCAGGGTAATTCAGTCCTGGGATTAAATAAAAAAAAATAGGTACTTATAAAAAAATTTTGCCTATTAATAATATAAAATTTTAATTCTGCCGTATATATCTGTAAACATAGAATATAAAAATTACCCTAAACCTAAACCTAAGTCTAATCCTATTTAAATCCAAAATACAATGGGGTTCGTAGATCCCAAATGCATCACCTGGCTTCGTCAATATTAGTCAGCCATTGCCTAACTAAAATCGATAGATTCTAAGATAATATAATTGTCATGAAACTGTGTGAACTTGGTCTACGTATTTTTTTGTTGGGGGAACAAATCAACAAACACGAAATATATGCATATCGAAAAATACCATCATTTTTCGTTGCCTGAAAAAGAAATAGGTGTTGGATAATATACTTCCTGTAACAGAGAAAACAAACACAGAGAACTTGAAGATGATTAAGGGAGGGTTAGAATTAAAATACACACACACTCAAACACAGAGAGGTGAAGTCGCCTGTTCAACAGACT
>JAJJMC010022854.1:1051338-1071074 GCA_023531435.1 Papaver californicum
CATCAAGCTAATTAAAGTAACAAAAATTAATTTAAGTAAGAAACTATCAATTTTAGTAATATCATTTTTATTTCCCAACAATAGGTGTCCCTCCCCCTGTTTTTTAGCTGCAAAAAAGATGATACCTCGACTTGATACCTACTAAATAGTCGTAAAATGACATGATTAAATACTAGATTTGAAAATTAATTATAATTTTTAATTATATCCACAAAACTTTGATTGCTTTTCAAACAATTTTATTTATCAAAAGTGTGTGGTGAAAAATAAAAAATAACATATTACAACTATTAGTTTATAAAAAAGTGATAAAACTATTTATAAACTTATACAATCCAGGTCTATGAAGGTAATTTTTCAAAATAAAAAGGGTACAATTGTTAGGAAAATAAGGCTAAAGCTAATATCTTTTTTTAATTTCTTACTATTAAGTCCTAGGTAATATCAAAATTATTTCGACACCCATAATTTTTAAAAATTATAAAAAAAAGAGGAACCCGACTTAAATATCCTTAATATGTTTTACATGATAACAAAAAAATCTTTGATTTTCTCTCTCGTCAGTAAAGTGACTTTTTAAAGATTCTTTCATGGGTATAATTGGCTAGCAAACTAGAATATAACATATCTAATAAATCATATGTTGGAATTTTACAAATTTTAATTCGTTGGAAAGCTTTCAAAGAGACATATACAACAAATACAAACACAATATCAGATTTAATTTTTTTACAAGAAAATCAGAGGTAATGTTTTTTAACCACAAACGTCGATTAGTGGATGCATAAACGTTATATAGCCATTTCTTTGAATACATAACAAATTATGCAGCCACTTCTAAAAGGATGCATAACGAATCATGCAGCCGCCACAAAGAATGCATAACAAAATTATGCAGCCATAATAAAGCTGATACGTATAATTACAACATTCAAAAAATAAAAAAATGATGCATTCGTATTATGCAGTCACCCCAGAGTATGCATGACAAATTATGCAGCTGCATTTTTGGTTCATGTATCTACTAATTTGGTAATACTACCGTGTCAAATGGACTCTAATATGAAAAAAATTACACAACATACCAATTTGTGCATGGAAATATGTAACAGGTAATTTTTTTGAATTGCTAATATTGGCGTGTCAAACGGAGCCTATATAAATCGGAAACACAAAGGGTGGATTAGCGAAACAAATATTTATAAAAATACTAATAGGGATACCAATTTACTTGGGGATGTACCAACCTAAAGAATACAATAGATGATTTATCTTATATGTATTTTGGTATAGCCAACATGAAAATTAGTACCGTTATTAGCAATGTTGAATATTTGGAGGAAGAACAAAACACTCTCTCTCCACGTGATTTTCTCCAACGAACCTGTTTTTCTTCCGACAATCTCCAACTGCTCAGATCTGCTCCTTTTGAATTAGATCTGAGCAGTACCCTTATCGCTTTCCAGTTTATAATTAGTTTTTTTAGTTTACTTAGGGTTTTAATGTCTTTTAAGTTTAGTTGTGGGTTTAACCCATCCTTGTCAGCGATAAGTTTCTACATCTTCATGGCGGTTGTTTTTGTGCTTTTAGAACTTCTTTTCTCGACTTTAATGGTCGTTTTATATTGGGTTTACTAGATTTCAAGTACATCGACGGTGACCTTCGGCGGCCGGAATCTTCATCTGAATATTCAAGACCTAGAGTAAATCACTTCTATTTTCGAGCATCTCTTTCTCAAGAAGAAGAAAATCATCAAAAATGGTGGACTTATGATCCGAAAACCATTTTAAAAAGAAGAAAATCATCAAAAATGATGGACTTATGATCCGAAAACCATTTCTCCCCTCGGTTCTCTATGCATTCATTTCTCTAGTCATTTTCTAGTATTCTTGAATTTTGATGTATTGAAACTCTTTATAACCTAACTTTACCATCAATAAAGTTGAGTTATTTATCAAAAAATAATAATAATAATATTTGGAGGAAGAGATGATGCATTTGAGGTTGAGTAGTGCGTAGCTATTGCTCGGTTGCTCAACAAGTACAAGCCCATTACATGGACAACGGCATGTCAGCATGTGGATTGTGTCTCCTACCCCTTTCCCTTCTTCTTCCCATCTTGTTATTAAAACTTTAGGGGTGAGCGGGATATGAATTTTAGCTTCAGCCATCTTATTTTACCAAATGCTCTTGGGAATTATTACGGAAGGAACCAAATCAAGCCATCATATTTTACCATACCATTTGTGTACTCTTGGTTTAGATTGGAATATATCATTCGGCGTAGATTAAAATGGCACTACTAAAATCAACCAACTTTCATTTTATACATTGATAAAAATTGTTTGATAATAATAGTTTGATCGTCTATATACTGATTGTTAGTAAATTAAAGAAGCATGACACGTGGAAGAAGATCAAGTTAAGAAGCAACCAGATTAAAAAAGGTGAGAAACACAGGATCACTATTAAAGATATCAAGTTTCGAAAAGACACGAGACGTTTCCTGACATCTGAGCGATGAACTACATGAATGACACATAAGATCGAGAAAGCTGAACAGTATCGAATAAAACAAATAGCATTAAATGATAGATGATCGAGAAAGTAAAATGTAATAATTACTCTAGTATTTTGATGATCGAGAAAGTGAATTGTAATAATTACTCTATTATCTTAATAATCGAGAAAGTGAATTGTAATAATTACTCTATTATTTTAATAATCGAAATCACAGAAGTCTTTGAAGATAAGGAAAAACGTGTCGGACATATAAAGCATCGAATCAAGAAGTAATTAGGAGTGATCTGTCATCTATATGATCGCACCAAGTAACAGACAAAATACAAGAACGATAGATACATCGAAACAAGATGGATCGACCCAAAAAAGAATTGATCCAGAACGATGACCAGGCAGTAGAAAATGACACGTTGCATAAAGAGCGACCCAGAAAAATAGATCTATAAATAGAAGAAATCAAACAACAAAGAGGGGGACGGGAAAAAAAGAGATAGGAGGAGAGTTAGAGAAAGAGAGAGAAAATATTTTTAGGTATGAATCTATGGAATATAGTAGTATTATGTAAGGATTTCTGTATTTAAATTGAAAAGTGTAAGGATTATAAACCCAAAAATTGCAAAACCTGGGTGATGAATGGTATTGTTCATAAATGATTTTATGAAATGAATAAAAGGATTTTCTTTATTACTCGATCTTAGTTATGTAAATTGTATCCAAGAATTTGATTGGTTGTTTAGTCGAAAGGATTTTTTTGGCATAAACAGTGATATTGCATACTGCTATGTTCTACCTATCGAGCTTGAGCTTAAGCTTGGGAAGGGAAGAGCCAGGTTAAAGTACGAATATACAGTCTAGTCCAGCTATTCCTAATCCTAATTATAATCATTTTGGTTTTTTAGTATAAAATAGTTTTCTAAGTCCACCTAATATGAATAGAGAAATTTTTACACCCGTTTTCTTCAAACCTAGCTCCGCCCTTGAATCTTGGTACCATCTTAATATTTGGGATCCATAAAACTTGCTCATAATAGAAAAGAAAAACGGAAATGCTACACACCGCGGGTTGAATTCCGCGGTGTGTCCCGACAGACACAGAGGGATGGGATCCCTGCCTAACTCATAGTCTAACAGAGGGTGAGTTTAATATAGGTCCCACCCAATGTAGTTAATATCGGATTTCGGTCTGTATCAGTCGAGGGCGATACACTGGTACACCGTTGTATCGGGGATATTTCGGTTCCAAATATCGATGAAATATTGGTTCACACATTTTATACCTATAATTTTATAAAAAAAATACTAGTTCACATTTTATAACTATAAATAAATTTTAACACGTTATATCAAACGTTTTTCCACAAATTTTAGATATTTCTCTAGTATTTTGTGTATTTTATGTTTGTTTTAGTTTTATAGGTATTTTGGAGTCACATGGAGTAAAAGAAGAGAATTAAAGGCTTATGGCACCGTTTGGCAACTTTGGGTGTTGGCGGAATTAAAGTATAAAAGAACACAAGTCTTAATTATATCTTAAACAGAGAATTACTAAGGGGCGGCTAAGTTGTGGGTTATTGGAAGAGTTAAGCAGGGGATGCCCCTTATCTGACTGCTAGGGTGCCTAAAATATTCTAACCTAATAACTAGGTCGAGAAACATCAAATTCATTTCCAGTTTCTCTGAAGCAATTGTTGTCGCCGGCTAGCCTAGGTGGAAGATGGGCTCGGTGTGGCAGAGAGAATGGTTATGACCTGAATTCAGGCTAACATGTTTGAAGAATTGATGGTTCTAATAATGGATAGAAAGATAGCGAGTTCAAGAAATAAAGAAAACAAAGAACAAGAGTTGTGAGACTTGTTGCTGTCATGGAAAAGAGAAAGAAGGTCATGGAGCCTGTGATGAGAATTAAACAAGGAATTGAAGATGAACTGGGAGATGGGTCTGCAGTAGATAGAGAGATGGAGCTCGTTAGAGCTGTTGGTGATGGAAATCAATTCAGGCCAAGAAATAAATAGAAGTTGGGTTCGAGTTGTGGAGAATGAATAGAGAATAGATGGGTTTTCATCTGAATTATGCTTGCAAAAAAGATGGATTTTTGATAGGGTTCATTTCTCTCTAACGAATCTAGAGCATTGGATTAAAAAAAAAATCTCATCTAACGGACAGAAACAAATATCGGGAATATCGGAGAAAACCGGTTTTTGGAAATTTCGGCCGACATTTTCGGTGAAATATCGTTCCATCGATAACCCATAATTCGTTTCGGTTTCACCTCAAAACCCGAAATTACGGCCGTTTTCGCCAAAATAATTACATTGGTCCCACCCTTCTGTGTCTGTCGGTACATACCACGGGATTCAATCCGCGGTAAGGATTCAATCCGCGGTATGTTTATCATTTTAAAGAAAACCCCATATTCTAATCATCTTGTATTTTTTTTTTAATTGATACCGTGTTTTTTATCCGTATGTATCCTTCTATAAAATACCATTTAAAATCATTCGAAGATATCAATGTAGATATTTTTTTAAAATTATTTTTACAGTATGAACTTAATTCGGAAAATACGGCATTTTCTCAAAATATTCCTCCACCAAAAAAGTTCCCCAAAATTGCGATCCTAAAAGAAGTCGCACTAAGTTCTCAAGAAGCACACGTAACAAACCCAATATAAGTCAAATAAAAACACAATTCAAAACATTTAACCTTATTTTCAACTAAGTAGTCACTTAAAAAACACTTTAACACACTTAAATGGAAATAAGAAGTAATATAATCAGACATAAAACACCCAGATACCCGACAGTTTGAACCGTCGATATATGGATTTGCCACACACGTTTCTCATACATCACATGAGAACTAGACCCATTGTCTGCGCTGCACATGATTGTGGGGGCCTACCAAGTACCAAGAAACACTGTAATAAGCGATGAAATGAAATGACTTAAAGTTGCGGTGGTTTTACTTTTATTACGTGGTCTAAATTCTAACACATAACGAAACTGATAATTCATGTTCATAACTTCCACATTTTATATGTAGACATTGGGTCTGACTTTGGCGTAAAATTTTGGTAGAAAGAAAGATGATTTGATGCCTTATATTGTCCGGGAATATCTACTATTTGATTTACGGTGGGCTAAAGCGTCCACGGTTATAGAGCGGACATAGAGCGTATTAAAGACCAAGTAACAGACTAAAAGCTAAAGAATTTTGATATTTTTAGACGAAAAGCGCTACGGAAAAAGACTAGACTATATTTGGGAAGATATATAGTCTGCTTCTGAGAGTCAGCGTACATTTAGCATCAGTCTCGAGGTTAGGCGTACATTTAGGATCCGTCTTATTTTCATCTTAGACGTATATGATACTCACGTATATATCTAAACGCTCACTATATTAACGTCTACCCTCATACGCTCCTTATACTAATGCCCCACTACATCATACGAATGCTTCAATCAGCGGCTGGCACGAGATACTAATTATATGCCCGCCTACTCTGAAATGCACACAGTATATGTGCTCGATCATATTTGGTTTTGGTCGGGGTTTTGGACTATTTAATCTCAAACCCTAAAAAGCTGGACAAAATATGGGTTTACTCCTCTCCAATGTGATTGCTTCACGAACCAAATTTGGGTATAGTCCATACATTTGCTCCATGATTGTGGACGCTCTAATAATCTTATTTTTTTAGATTCACCTCTCTTGTTCTAGAAACCAACAGTTTTGTTGGATTTGGGTACTATTAGAGGAGACTTCACAGGAGTAAAGTGCATCCATGCCACATGAACCAATGCATAAGAAATGATGGAAAAGGCAGTTTCCTTGAGGATCTCGTGGACACGACAACTGAACCTCACGAAGATCCAAGATTGAGAGTGACCAGAAAAAAATCCTCGAACCTACTAGTATGGAAATTAAAAAAAGAAAACAAAATCTCACAACGATATATGCATGCGGCACAACTGATTCCAATTTAAAAGGAATCCAAACACTATGTCTGATTCCAGTTTCTAGTAACCTAGTTAGAGCAAAGCCAGTGGGTATGGTATATTGGTTGATTTGACAAATATACACCCACAGTGAGATTGGTAAACATAGAAAATGGTTGGTAAATTGGTATTTGTGGGAGTTTGCCAATCGAGTGCTAGTTGAGTCGATCGAATTATTTAGGGACGATCGAATCATGTTGAGCCGCTCAGCCCAAGCTAGGCCGAGGCTCAGTGCAACTAGCACCGATCCTCAGCCTAGCTTAGGACGAACGGCTCATCATGATTCGACAACAGTCGAATCTCAACGGCTTTAATCAACCAACTCTACATTCTCTCCCTATAAATTCAAACATTTTTAACTCCAAAATCATACCTTATCCACTCAAAAATTCTTCTACTTTCACTTCAATCTTAATCTTTCCATCTTTAACTCTTGTTCTTAACTTCTGTTCAGAAAAATTTAGAAAAAAATGGCGAAAATTGCAACCCTACTTGATTTTTCTGGAGTCATACTCGAAGATGCTATTAGTAAAATATGTGATGGTTATAAGAAAATTGAAAATGATAAAAAACAAAGAGGTCTTCAAGTTTTAGATGTTAACCAAGTCAGATCCGTAGCCATAAGAAAAAGAAGAGTTCAAGGCAAGAAAATCGAAGGATTTTTTTTTTTGAAAGTTAACCGTACGACTGGTCACAAAAACCAGGGAAAATCTTCTCAAGAGCGCATCGAATAAAAGATCCGTCAAATGAAGATAAACAGGAGACCCAAGATTGTCAGAGATTTTTACTTAAGTATTTATTTAACTTAAGTTTTTATTACTGCCATAGTTTATATCTTGTAAAAGAGCGCAGTATATTAAATTAATATAATGGAGACTGATCTTTTAATATAATTTTAGTTAATTTAATCTAATTATTAAGCTTGTTTATTCCTTTTGAAATCAAATTATGTTTAATTAAAAATTAAAAATTAAAAATTGAATTAATTCATTGTTAAAATCATAAATAGACGTTTGATTAAACCTAGATGAACGGCCAAGATTGAAGTTATAAATTATATAGTCGTTGTCGTTGTAAACTGAGACGATCGGCCTAGGTTGAGCCGACAATGTCTAGTTCCATACAACGACTATAAAATAGTTCTATAAATTCAACTATTTTCACTTCCCAAATCACAGATTCTCCAACTTCTCTTTACACCCATATGGATCAACCGTATATTAATCCGGCAGAGTTTACCATTAATGAAGATCTATCTCTATGTAGAAACTTTGTTGTATGTTATCCGGCAAGGGATGCAGAACGAAGGAAAAATGGTTTAGTGAGTATGAGTTACTGGAGCAGAATCTATGAAAATTCTGCAATGACACAGGTAACCCGAATAACCGTAATGTACCTGGGTTGTTTTGTCGATTTCAAACTATAAGTATAGCTTTCGTCCGGGTTGTCAATCGATACCGACTAAGGGAGGAAACTACTGCTGAAGTTGTATTGCGAGCTCGGGAAGAATAACGAAGATGGAAAAATAAACCTTTTGCTTATGAAGCTCATTATGCAATCCTGAAGGATTTTTTGATTGCACATATGGGATGTTAAAATGTAGAGATATTCTACTCCAGAAAAGATATTGTTATAAATTTTAATTGAAAGTGTAAATTAGTAGTTTCTTTTTAAAGATTGATTTTGATTACATAAATAGTTAATTTCCTTAATCTCAATTTCAACTAAAAATATTGAATAAAACATAACTACTCATTCCCAGACCAGTTCCTCTCATAATAGCCCCGGTCCAGCATACTCCCAAATCCTTGAGTTGTTCCTGCAGATTGAGATCCATCATCGGATCCAATGATATCACAATTTTGAACTGAAGAGGTGACAAAGTCTATGTATCTTCTATAATCTTGATTGAGATCTTGTGGACTGCCACGACGAGACCTTGGTTATGGAGGTAGCACATGATATGAAGATTGTTCTTGTGTATCTCGCACTCTTTCCCCCTGAGAAGGTGTTGGTCCAAGAATTCCTACAATATAGGGACTCATGTTTGTGGACTATGTCAATGCCCGTAATTGTCCGGTGTACATACGTCTACTCAATTGATCTCTTAACTCTATTTGGTTCAAATGTTCTACCAATTGATCAACAGAGGTCGTTGTGCCTGTATAAGAATTAGTTCACTACATACTTGCGAGACAGTTGAAATCGTATGACGTTCTCCAACGAGATTAAAGGTTTCTATCTCCAACTCAATTTTCGCAAATCATACCCAACCGATGAAGAACAAGGTGCATAAGGTCCTCTTGGAGGGGTTGATGAAGTAGAATCTTCTGGCGAAGGATAAACGATAAATTATGGAACCGATGGTACTGTTTGTATCGGTAGAGGAAAGCCTGAGCTTCGTCTTCCTATTGGGGAAATTTCCATTCCATAGATGTTCATAGCATCTATATTAATTATAGGCTCCACCACTAATTTGTACCATTTGTCGTATTTAGCTTCGCCACAAGGTTCCCAGACTTGATTATACATTTTCCATCTCCAATCTCTTCGTTTTATGTAATACGATCCCATGACGGTTGCTGGTGGAGGATTTTTAGGAATACCATATGCACCAACTAACTGTCTAGTACATCTCTCCCAAAAAAAAAAATAGACACCAATATCTCTGAGTTGACTATATAGCAACACTCGCTATAGTGAAAATTCTCTGATCCAATGGCTACATCAAAACGTAATTCCTCATAATCCTCGTAGGGGTTCCAAATAAAATTGTGTCTTCTCCTAAGATTCATTTGGTTTCTCCACATATGTATATTATCTCATTCAGTGGTGTTTTGATCCTTCTATTTCCAGTTATCGGCTTCAAACTTTACTACAGTCGGGAAAAAAAAAGTCTCATACTGGTGGAGTCTTGGAAAATTAACATTGGTATATGTATACCGCCAAATATGAAGTAAGACAGCATACGATTAGTTTAACTTGCTATAAATATTTATAAACTTATATAAACTTGTACGGTTAGTTTATCATATTTACCTCAAGGATTCCCCATACACCTTCGATGCTTGGGCCACCCAAGCATGCGACATCGAGACAAACGTATAACTCGGCCAATATAGCGGACCCCCAATCATAACTGACATCATTTTCCAAATTTTGCAATGCCTCTAGCCATCCTACTAAAACACAATTATTTGAGTTGGGGAAAAAACACGCACCAATTACCAATAAAATAAAAACCTTGACAATTTTTGTAGCGTATTCCTGTTCTGGATTTTCTCCTACAGTATCTTCTTATAATTTATTATTTATAAATGCCTTTAAACCGGTATTAGGAATTCCCAAAGCCCTTAGATCGGTATGCTTGTGTGTCGCTACGAAAAAATACAAAGGAAGTTCATCTTTATAACGTTCATTTTCCAACCATTTTTGGTGGTCAAATGGAACATTATCTCCCTGACCAGAAGATATCCCAACTAGGAAATAGAAATCTAACGGTGTTATTCCTGTAAAAACATTAAAATTGTTAATTTCATATATGAATCATATTGTTTGCATAAAAAAAATAAATCAAAATATATGACATACCTATTTCGAAATCAGTAAAATGAAACGTGTGTGTAGTATACCACCAACGTTCCAGCATCATATATATGAATTTGGTCGAATGTCCCTTCGCCTCCATATGGTACAAAGTTCTCTAAGAAAATCTATTCACGATAATTTTAGCATTTTCATGAAGTACATCATGAAATGGTTTAATTTCATACCAACCACCTTTTGGTTTTTGATGCTTGACATCTCGGTCTGCTATTGAAGATACATGACCTTGACTCGTGGCTAATGCTCGACTGGAAACTAAAATGGGTTTGTTACGAAAAATCTTGTTGAGTCGGTAAAGGTTGAGTATGCCTATTTCTGGGTGGTTTTCTATTCCTATTTCGACTGATATTTTGAGATTGAGACATTGTAATTTTGAAAAAAAAAATTTAGAGAAATGGAATATGAAGATTTTTTTACGTTGAAAATATTAGAGAAGATTGTAGAGAAGATTGATTTTGGTGTGAGTAGAAAAGATTGAATTTATTAGGGTGGATTATTATAGTCGCTGAATTTGACCGTTGGGATTCTACCGTTGTCTCGGCGCATTCTAGGACGAGCGGCTCAATATGCCTCGGTCGTTTCACTACGCACCGCTTAACCAATTCCCCACTGCCCATCCACCTGGCTTGGCAAATCAGCCTATATGCCAACCCCCACTGGAATTGCTCTTACTAGTGGAAAGAAAACTAAATCATTGAATGGAGATTCTTCTTGTAAAGTTTTGAACTCATTACTGATTTAGCTACTTAATTGAACAATACTAGGATTTCACTGTCATATACTGGTAAACTTGTTGGGTGTTGATACCAACGACTTCAGCATCAAGGTTAGAAACAAAAAAAAAAGAAGAACTCAATTAAACAATGTGCTGTCATTGATCGTTGTTTATTTATTTTGAAAAAAAAAAGGTATTTAAAACTAGGCAGAGCTATTAATTCATATGTCACCTGATTGCAGGATGAAAAAACGTGAATTAGGTTTCGATGGAAACCCATGTAGCTAGCATATGTGGGTTGAAGTGTAAAACAAGGATTTGGGCTTGTGGTTGAGATAATAATAATTAGAAGCAAAAACGCAATGCACATTTTGGAAATGACATCTACAGTAATACAAGAGACTGTAATTACGTGCACTAAATTGCTTTACCTACTAACCTATACCCCTAAGGACCCTTCCTAGCCCCCTAACATTTAAGACCACTGTTAGAGCAAAGATAGTGACTCAATGTGGAATGTACAAATCCAAAAAATGAGGGTATTTGTTAGGATTTGCCCATTAAGACGTTAGTAAAATTGCTCGTTTTTATGGAAGATGATTGAATCATATTAAACCGCTCGGCTTATATTATACCAAGCATCGGCTCTTATTGAACCGAACGGTTCAATAAGCATTGAGCATCGGCCCTTATTAAGCCAAGCGGCTCTTTATGTATCGAGAAATATTTATTTTATATTTAAAAAATTTATTAAATTAATTATAATTATTACTTTAACTATATTATATATAATGGGTCTTATTGAACATAAAAATAATTTTAATTTATATAAAACGAATTTCATATGATAAATTAATCAATATGTCCATCCATTTATTGTTTATCATCGCACAAAATTGAGTTTTTATATTAACTAAAATATAATACCCACTTGAATTGCTATTACTAGCTATGTTGATTCCGCTTATCAAAGCATTAATAGTATCGCCACAACTGTAGAAGTATAAATTCCACGGACCACCTATCATTTTGCTGATCTTTGGTCCTACACATTTCTGTCCGTTTTATTATAAAGTGAAATGAAGAGATGGTTTGAATTCCCAACGATCCAGATTCCCAACTTTTCAGGCTAGAGCTAGAGCTAGAGCTACCCGTTAAGTCGCAATTATTATTACAGCCTCCGTAATATTATGAGAACCGAATCGGGCACCAAACCGGAAAAGGTACCGGATAAGGATCACATGGTTCAACCAATAGTTTAACACGGGATCATTGGATCAAGCATATAAAATATTATAAACATATAACTAATAAAGAAAAAATAGAGTTGAAAATATTTATCCATAAATAAATTTTTTATGTACAAAATATATAAATATCTTAGGAAATATCATGTAACATAAGTAGTAAGGTGGTTAGAAGTTTTAGCTTTGGCTCAATAGGTCACAAGTTCGATTCTGTCTATATAAAGTCACCGGGTTTACAAGAAAAACAACGAGTTTTGAAAAAATTGTTGGGTCAATGATGAACCAACCCAGAAAAATAGCTGGGTCACCGGTCTGACCGGCTGGGCTGAAATGGGTCTCAAAACACTGATATAAAGGCGGAATTAGTCTAAGATTAAGAAAAAAAATTGATTTCATAAATATTCATCATCTTTCTTCTTTTATCCCTTATTTTGATTACACTTTTCTGCTCACCAGAGATTCCAAGAAACTCCACTGACGTCCATGGAAAGTGTACTGTGAAATTACGTAGTAGAGAGTCTCAACCACTGTAGAATTAGTTTTTTGTATAATACTCCCTTCGTTTCTGGAAAAATGTTACTATTACTTTTTTATTTTAACCTAAAAATATCTCAATTTAAAAAAATAATAATAATTATTTTTCTGAAACGGGGGTAGTATGATACAAATCATTTAGGATTATTCCAGAAAAATAAATAATTGGCACCAACATTCAATAACCTAATTGTTACGCTGCGGTGACATCGTTAAAAATTGTACGATTAAACCGGAACATAAGTTGCAACCAGGGAAATCATTACAACTAGTTCATATAGAAATTGTAATCGAAGTGGTTGATGTTCCAAGTTCCAACATTATGTTTCAAAAAAAAATTGTTCCAACAGCCTACCCCTCCCTCTGCTGAAAAGTAAGAACCATTGACACTTTGGCCAAAAAGTGGGAGAGGGGAAGCGACGACTGACGAGAAAGGATGGTAATACTATCTTCCCTTCTCTGTAATTTGGGGATTTGTAAAGAAAACTTAAATAGAATTAGACAGTACAGATTTTCAACTCCATTGTCATGATAGCCCTTGATTGTTGCTAACTACATTTGTGAAGCTTTAAGCCAAAAAGGCAAATTGAAGCAATCACACCATCCCAACAGTCAAAGTGCGATCGCATTTTAGTCAGTGGTCAAATTATGTGACCCCCCAAAAAACAATTGTGCAACTTGGAGGAAGATAACTTAATGCAGGATAATCCTAACTTTTTTTTACCGTCTCAATATATGACATCATGTTAATCTACTACTACTAAAGCTACATATATATAACTTCAAACTAAACCTAAGAATTTAAAGCATACACAGAGGAAAACATTAAAATTCCTAGAGTAGATGCTATAAGTCTAAATTACATTGTTTCCTTCAACCTAGACTGCTAGAGATATCAATAACCACTGCTACTACTGGTGGCAAAAACAGTCAAACATCATCGTCTAATGGCTAAAAAATCACAGCCATATGTCAGTAAAAACTTCGTATATTTTTTACTAAAAGAAGTCAAACACCGTTGACGAATTCTTCTTGACATTTCCATCTTGAAAAGATGACGTAGAAATTCTAGCAGCTGCTGCCTTGACTGATGGGATTCCGGGAGGTGGGTATGACCGGACTAAAGCAAAATTCAGACCTTTGAAAAATGGATGTGTTTTCACCTCAGCTGAACCTCTTTTCACACCCAATCTTTTCTCTGGATCTTTTACTAATAGCTCTGAAATCAGTTCCCGAGCATGTAATTCAGACATACTCGCCGGAGATTCAGTCGGAAAAGACAATTTTTTCTTGACAATGTTTCTCAATGTCATTTCATTAGTTTCACCAGCAAATGGAGTAAACCCATAAATCAATTCATATATAAAAATCCCGTATGCCCACCAATCAACAGCATTGCCGTGTGATTTCCCACTGGCTACTTCTGGTGATACATACTCGTGGGTCCCAACAAATGAACATGATCTTGCTGATACTGGTTCAGCTACAAATTGTCTATTCGTTGTTGTTGTTGTGATTGTCCGTACTTTTCTTGATGACCGGAATGACTTGTTTTTCCCACCACCGAAACAGAACAATGATTTGGTTGTGGATGGTTTCTGATAGAGATTGATAGCTGTGCAGGAGTTGTTACTATTGAAAGGTGATGAAACAGGTGATTCAACGGCTGGGATTGCATTTGAACATAAAGAAAGATCAAAATCTGATAACATGATATGACCATCTGATCTGACTAATATGTTTTCCGGCTTCAAATCTCTGTATATGATTCCTAACATATGAAGGTATTCTAATGCAACAAGAACTTCCGCCGCATAAAACCTGAATCAATCACAACATTACAAAATCATCAATTTGAGTAACTTGGGGCTTTGAATCAAATGATGGTTTCAGAGAAGAAAAAAACAAAATTATAAACTTGACTAAAATCAAGAAACCAAACATTTTTTTCTTTTTTTGAAGCTTAAAAAGTGGAGCTTTATTCTAATTTTTAATAGTATCTCTCAGAGGCCCTTTTTACTAACCTTGCTGAGCTCAAAGAGAAGCGTCTTCCTGGTTGTTTGTGACGGAGAGAATGTAAATCACCACCAGAACAATACTCCATGACAACACAAGAGAAATGTGAAGCTTCAAATTCAGCATAAAGAGTAGGAAGAAATGGATGATCTAACATTTTTAATATCCTTTTCTCTGTTTCAGCTCTTGTTAGTTTCTTTTTTACTGCTAATGCTTCTTTATCAACAACTTTCATTGCGTAATAATTACTGTTTTCATCATCTTCTCCTTCATTGTTATTGTTAATTCCTTTGAGACGACAGAGATAAACATGGCCAATATCACCACTTCCAATCCGACGAACAAGTTTAAAATCTTTGAAATTCAGAGCATTTTTGTTGCGGAATATAGCTGAACGAATAACTTCCCAAGCTAAATCTGATGATCTATGAGGTTTTAATGAAGAATAATACTCTGGGGATGATGAAGAATATGGTGTTTTGATTGTTTGAGTTGTTTCTAATGTATCAAATGAGAAATTACTGAAACTACTACAGCTTTCACAACTCATTGAGCTTTGACTTGATGTTAAGGTGGTTTCAGAACCTTCTGAATCTGGAGGAAAATCAAACATTTTTTTTTGAAGATGAAGAAACTAATGACTCTTAAAGGGACTTATTTAAAGTGACATTTTTGAAACTCTGGAATAAATTAAAAGGATTGTTTTTTAAGATACTTTCAGTCAAAAAAAGAGAACTACTTTGAATATAAATCTTTTTAAAGAACTAAAAAACTTAAACTTGGGAAATTACAAGTGAAAAGATGAAGAACCTAGAATATTATAAACTGTTTGAGAATCAGAAAATGATAAAAAGAAGAAGAAGACTAGACAGACTGAGAGAAGATTTGAGGTGGATTTGGTTAAGACTTATTTTGTAATTTTTCTTTTCTGATAAATGAATCAGATACTATGAAAGAAGAAGCAATGAAAAATCCAAAATACCGACAGTGATATAACCAAAAAAAAGAAGAAAAGGGAAATGATTCTCCACGGTAAATTTGAAGAAGAAGCACAGAAGAAGAAGAAGAGAATAATCTACTTGAAACAAAGCTCAAAATTCGCGACAATATAACATGAAAATAAGATTCGTTTTTCAATAAACACCCGTCACTTTCGCCATTAAACACTGCATTCTGTTTAGAACAACCTCAACACAGCACAATATACATTGAAACTTGAAATTATCCCTCCCCCCACCACCATTAAAAGACCCTTTTGCTTCCTGTATACACTTAGCAATAACTATTTCTAGGGTTTATAAAAATTGAGAGAGATCTCATTTGAGAAGTTCCTTCTCAGTTTTGTTTCTTTATACTACTATCTATCTCAGACTCTGTCTGTCTTGGTTTTTGAAGGAAGTGAAGAAATCCAGCTTTCTTTCTTTCTTTCGTTATCAGCTCTGTGGTGTTTCTTTATTTCATGTGTTCGTTGGGAAGGACAGTTGGTTGGTAAATTTCTCAAAATGTCTTATTATTTAAAGAGTTTTTTAATATGTTGTACGGTCGTTTAACTAAACTAAGTTTTATATTTATAAATATTAAATTAAGTGGATGGATAATAATAATAATTTAACTAGGGGTAAAAGTTGATTTTCATTGTTAGAGTAGAGTAGAGCAGAGTAGAGTGTGACTTTTGGTTGACTTGACACGTGAGGTAACAGTTCAATTCACTCGTGTACATCTTGTACAGGTAAAAAAAAAGTAAAAGAAGAAAATTTCAGGCTTTATCAGATGCACGTACCACTTGGTTTACTGTGTTTAACTAGTTCTTACAGGTGTCGTAAGAGGATATTATCAGTCAAGATTTAGATAAAGGAGGAGGGTAAAAATAAAATTTCTACTTTCGTGAAACAAAAACTTTGACTTCTTCGGCTTCACAACTCTTTTTAAACCACTTAAGTTTGTAAAAATTACTGTTAGGGCCGGCCCTGATGCCCTTCTAAGATTTTAAAATTATTACCCTTCTAAGCCTTAAAATTATTACCCTTCTAAGCCTTTTATCGTATCAACATACTTTAGCTACAAACTGAAATATTACTTTTTAATTTAATTTCAGATTTTAAATATTATAGGGTAATAACACCTATAATATAATTATAAAATAATTAATAATCCTTAGTTATTCTAGTAATTCTTTAATAGTATGTATATATAAATGCAGGTTATTAATTTATAGTATATAAACTTATGTAATTGAATATATTATTATAAATAAAAGATCAAGATGAATTATTCAATACTAGTTAAGTAAATAAGAAACTAAATACAAAAAAATAAACACGCCTAATATATAAATTTTAGGTTAACGTCAGGACCGGTCCTAACACTGAAGGATGCCCGGCTAAGATTTTAAAATTGTTACCCTTTAAAAATTTGATCATGTCAACATGCATTGACTACAAACTAAAATGTTTCATTTTAATTTAATTTCAGGTTTTAAATACCATACTGGTTATAACATCGGTAATACTATAATTATGAAATAATAAATAATTGTTAGCTATTCTAGTAATTTTTTTTTCATACGTATGTATATGTAAATGCACGGTTACTGATTTATAATATACAAAATTATGTATGGAGAATTGAATATATTATTATAAATAAAAAGATCAGGATAAATAATACAATACTAGTTAAGTAAATAAGAAGCTAAATATAAGAAACAAACACGTCCAATATACAAATTTTACTAGCTTTTTATAGTTAATGCCAAGACCGGCTCTGACCTAAAGGATGCCTGGATAAGATTTCAAAATTGTTGCTCCTCTAAGCATTTGACCATGTCAACATACTTTGACTACAACTGAAATGTTTAGTTTTAATTTAATTTCAGAATTTACATACCATACTGGTTATAACATCGGTAATACTATAATTATGAAATAATAAATAATCGTTAGTTATTCTAGTAAATTTTTTTTCATACGTATGTATATGTAAATGCACGGTTACTGATTTATAGTATACAAATTTATGTATGAAGAATTAAATATATTATTATAAATAAAAGATCAGGATAAATAATACAATACTAGCTTTTTATAGTAACATAACTAAAAAAGGAAACAAGCACGTGTTAAAACAAAAAGCTAGCGCTCTTACCTTGCTACAGTAGATCATCACCTAGTAGATAAAGATTCTATGTAATATTCCTTCTGTTCCACTTTAAATGATAGTTTGAGAGTTTTACAAAGATTAAGAAATGGAGAGAGATATAAATTTTTTTCATATATGCCCTTAAAAAAAGTCTTCAAACATTAATTGCTATTAGTGTATTTATAAATAAATTTATAGTTCCAAGACAAAAATGTTAGGGTATTATTAGTAGTTTTATGAAAAAATGTGAAAACTATCAAATATTGTGGAACAAAAAAAATAACCCTAGACTATCATCTAAAATGAAACTGAAGGAACATGTATCAATAGATAAATTTGATGCCCTCCTCGCCGTTGCTGCCCAAATTTAACCTTCACTTTAACTCAAGGCCTGCCCTGGTCAATGCCTAACATAACTAAAAAAAGAAACAAACACGTGTTAAAACAAAAAGTTAACGCTTTTACCTTGCTACAGTAGATCACCACCTAATAGATAAAGATTTTATATAAAATAGGTTAAAATAAAAAAGTGATAGTAACTATTTTCCTAAAACGGAGGAAGTATGTATTAACAGATAAACTTGATACCCTCTTCGCCCTTGCTGTCCAAAGTTGATCTTCGTCAACTTTGACTCAACACCGACCCTGATTACTGTAGTTGATTTTGATGTATCAATGGTTCTTGTTGGTTAAAATCATGGGATGAACTAATAAAATGTACATTTTTTGATGTAATTTCCGGGAAAATTCTGGGTTTAATATTTTTTCCCTTTCAATTGTTTAATACAAGAAAAAACTGTTATTGTTGTTCTCCAAGTTCACCCACGACCATGACAATTGTTTTGGAAAGAGTTTCGAAAAAACATTTGGTGCAAGTTTGTTAGTCTATGTTTGGACTGTGGACAATCTAATTATATCTTAGAACTAAAAACTTGTTTAATTAATTATATTACTATCTCGTCCTAGATTTTTCTTTTACTATTATTAAAATGAAAAATTGATAGTTTTGTATCACACATAACTGGAAATTGAAGTGGAAAATGAAAAAAGAGAAAAGGAGAAAAATGAACTAATATAACGATGGTTTTATGGGTTTCTGAGAAAAAGAAAAAAATGAATAATCCCAAACAGATTATCATTGTATGAGCAAGTGGTTCCCTTTCCTTTCAATCATTTTCTCTTAACTAGTTTTGTACCAAACACGACTGGAAATTGAAGTACAGCGAGACTTTGGTTTGGGATTTTGTTAATTAGCAACATGTGTAAATTACTAGTTAAATGATTAAAAATGTTTAATAACTCTAAATTTTGACATACGTATCTATTTCAGTTTGTTCATATTCGTCATATTTGTTCTATTTTAAAAAATATCTACACAAGAGATATGTAAAATATAGTCGTTATGTGTTGCAAAATCTAGAAGCCTGATATAGGGGCTCCCACATCAATAGAGGGGCTCCTAGTTGAGCCAAGGTGACCCAATTTTACGATAAGGGATGTCCTAGGGGTAAAGTTAAATGTCCATTTTACCCTTTACCTAATAAAAAATAGACAAATTTATCCTTTAATTAAAAATTTTCCATCTCCTCCATATCTTCTCCTTCTCCATTTTAATCAAATTTCTCAATCGAATCAAAATTTTATCGTCGATTAAATCCTAATTTCGTGATGAAGAATACTAATAAATGTGTAAAAAATAGTAGTGATGACAATCCGGATAAAACTAAATTACACTAACTAATTTGATGAAATCACGATTTGAAAGATTGATTTTTTGTTGTTCAGAGAAACTTACGGTTGGGTTTCATGCCGAACCCAACCGTAACACCAAGAACACCGAAGAACACCATTTTTGCCCAGATTTACGGTTGGGTTTTCAATCAAACCCAACCGTAACTAATTTTTTCTTCATATTACGGTTGGGTTATTCAACAAACCCAACCGTAACTTCAAATGTAG
>JAJJMC010022854.1:1081074-1109439 GCA_023531435.1 Papaver californicum
ATATGACCTAAAATTAAGGGAAAAAGAATGTGATCCATTTAGTGGGACGTTGCAACTGATCAAGGTAACTCCCCATGATTCTCTCCCATTTTTATAAAACCACCCACTACATTCTATCATGCCAACTACTCTATGATGGCTAGAGTTAGTAAAAAGAAGTGATAGTAAAAATCAGAGAATTAACGTCACCAAATTCAATCTCATAAGAAAATACACCATCTAAAAGTGAGAAGGAGGGTTTGGAACCAAAAGTTCATATCAACTAGGAAATTGGGGCATACTCAAGGACGGTTTAAGCTTTCAAATTGCAATAGATGGAGGTACACAAAATCAATCTCTTTCTATTGCTTCCGCTTTAATTATTGTATGTTCATATTGTGATTATAATATACATGTAGATACATATAAGTTTACATTTGGTATTAGAGCCTGTAATCACCTCTGCCTTGATTGTAGTAATTTAGGTTCTTTGAGTTTTGGTAGATTGGTTCATGAATCTGTGATTTCTACTAGGTTTGAGAGGGATATCTTTGTTGGTAGTTCTTTGATTAAAATGTATGCTGAGGATGGCGCGATATGCGATGCACATGAGTTGTTTGAGAAACTGCCTGATAAAAATTCTGTTTTGTGGAATGTGATGATTAACGGTTATGTGAAAAATGGAGTAATTGTTTTTAATCGGGAGGAAAAAGTTCAAAACATGATGATTTCAATAATCAACAATTAGAAGTTTGTTGATTCTGATGGGTGAATTCATGTCATTGTCACTATAGATTTTCCTTGAAATACTAATTATTTAGATCTTTTCTTGAAACTGTCTTATGTTGGTCACTCATAATATATGACATAAAGTGCATGGATTAGAGTATAGATTCTCTAAAACCCTTGGTTTCTTATCTCTTCTCGAGTTTCTGCAAGTTCTCAGTGTCTTGTAGTTGTTAAGAATCGTGGTATCAGACAGCAGATAAATATTTTAGTCCAGCACCAAGTTCAACCAGTCAGTTATTCTTTAGTTGTTAGATGGTATTTTCAATCTATGGGTATCAATAGATAGTGGTTGTCTGAGCACTAAGTACTCGTCATATCATTCCAATTTTTTTTTTAAAATGCAGAGATTTTTTGGTTTCAAAACAGTAATAGGTCACTCTGTTGTTTGATTCGAGATTATTTGGGTGCTCTGCTAAAAGTATGTACTTGTGGACACAGACCTTCAGGTGCCCAAATGGCTGATTATTATGTCTCATATCTGTACTTCTGTGTCTGACTCTCTTGATTGATTTGCTCAGTCACTATAATATGTTTAATTTACATTTGCCCAATCTCAATAAATGGTGCTTCTAATTGTCCATTGCGTGCACCAACAACTCTAAGACGTCCAAACTGCTTGGAGCAGGAAAGGTAGAAATATAATATTTTTCTATCTATTTACTGGTAAAAAAAAAACTTAACTGCTTGAACTGACCCAATTTTTTTTTTGCATGTTGTTGTGCTTTGGTATTGAGAATCTTGATGCCAGTGAAGATATGGCCTTTTTCCATCTAGTTCGGACACTGATCTCAACTTTATTATGGGTATGAATGGCTTATGGTTCTGTAGCAATATGTCAAGAAAAAGTTGTATATCTTCGCTTGCATATCAATTGAAAGTGTATGGCTTATGGGTCTGGCTTATATCAAACAAATATAGTGCTAAAGAATATGTTTAATCATATTGATTTTGTTCCAATATATTTGTTGTATTATTATTTGTTGACATGTGCAATGGTTATAAATAATTAGTTAACTAAATATATATATATATTATGACCATCAGGATTGTACATAAACAAAGATTAAAGAAATATGTCAAGTGATTTAATAATTTTAGTAATTAGAGAGTAGCCACATCATCTCTAGTTATTTAAAATTTTCTTAAGAAATCACACGTGGAAACTAGACATAAATTTGTAATTAATCATATGTAATATGATGAAATATGGCTACAGAAAATTTTATTATATTTGTATGATTAATTGGGGTGAAATATTGAATTATGTTCCTTAATCTACCCACATGAATTAAGGAATGAATATGGTTTAATAGTTTCATCAGGTAGTTATGAATCTAATTTGAGTAGGACTTTAGCCCACATGCAAGTTTTATGTCACTAGATTCATATTTTTATGCATGACTTGCATTGGTAAATCATGATTAAGTTTAAGTCTCAAATTTTTTGGTTATAAACATGTATATATTTTTCTTTGCAGCAATTTTAACTGGAAAAATTTCTGATATCAATTATGACATTCCTGAATTAAAGGGTGATAATTTTCTGGCGTTTGTTTATGAATCTAATATGGTTAATATTAATCATAATTCATGGTGGATTGACTCTGGTATTACAATTTATGTTTCGAATACCTTGGAGGGTATGACAAACCTAAGGAAACCAATGGGAAGTGAACACTACATCTATTCAGGCAGTTAGATGAGTTCACATGTAGAAGCTGTTGGGACATGCAGTTTAATTTTAAGTAGTGGTTTTACTTGGCATTTAGAAAAGACATTTTATGTACCAGGTTTCACTAGAAACTTGATTTCAGTTTCAAGACTTGTACCTTTAGGAATTTCCTTTAACTTTTCGAATTCTGGTTTTAGTATTCTCAGAAATTCTGAAGTTATTGGTTATGGTATCTTGTCTGATGGTTTATATCGTCTTTATTTGTAAAATGATATCACTCATAGTTCTATGCATGTTAATACTGGGTTAAAAAGATGTATTATGAACGAGGACTCCTCAATCTTGTGGCACCGGAGATTGGGACATATCTGCATTGAGAGAGTTAAGAGATTGGTAAAGGATGGGGTACTTGGTACTTTGGAATTTACTGATTTTGATACGTGTGTTGGTTGCATTAAAAGAAAACAAATAAACAAACACAAAATTGGTGCCAAAGAAGTTCAAACCTATTATAGATCATACACACGGACATTTGTTGTCCAGACATGAACGCTAATGATCCGAAATACTTTATCACCTTCATAGATGATTATTCACGATATATGTATCTTTACTTACTTCGTTCCACAGACGAAGCTTTGGATGCCTTTAAATTATTTAAGGTTGAAGTAGAGAAGCAATGTGGTAAGCACATTAAGATTGTGAGGTCAGATAGAGGTGGAAAGTACTACGGTAGATACACCGAGAACGGACAAGCACCAGGTCTATTTGCAAGGTTTTTTCAAGAGCATGGGATTGTTGTCCAATACACTTTGTCTGGTTCTCCGGACCAGAATGGTGTAGCAGAAAGAAGAAATCGAACTTTAATGGACATGATGAGAAGTATGAGAAGTAATGTTAAACTTCCATCATTTTTATGGGTAGAAGCTCTTAAGACGGCATCGAACATATTAAACCAGGTTCCTTCCAAGGCCGTCTCAAAGACGCCTTTTGAGTTATTCAAAGGATGGAAACCGAGTTTGCAACATGTACGCATTTGGGGATGCCCGTATGAAGTGAGAGTGTACAACCCACAGGAAAATAAGCTAGACCCAATGACTATTAGTGGGTATTTCATTGGATATGCTGAAAGGTCTAAGGGTTATAGATTTTATTGTCCGTCTCATAGCACTAGAATTGTGGAATCAAGAAATGCTAAATTTCTTGAGAATGACTTGATTAGTGGGAGTGATCAATTTCAGGATATTGTTCCTGAAAAAGATAATGATCAACTTCCACCTACTGTTTCAAGTGACAAGTTGATTGTCATTCACGCACCTTGAGCTAAATTACGTGTTAGACAACCAACCATTGAGGTTCCACAAGTTGACAACAATCTAATAGATCATGATGGTAATGAGGAACAAAATATTCATCATGAGGATGAACAAGTTCAATCGAGGAGATCTAATAGAGCAAGGAAATCAACTATTTCTAGTGACTATTTAGTGTATTTGCAAGATTCGGATTGTAATATTGGAGCCGATAATGATCCTGTGTCATTTTCACAAGCCATAAATTCTACAGATTCAGACTTATGGATGAATGGTATGAATGATGAGATGAACTCTATGGCATCCAACGGAGTTTGGGATCCCGTTGAGTTGCCCAATGGTGTAGAAGCCATTGGATGCAAGTGGGTCTTTAAAACAAAAAAAGACTCGCATGGCAACATCGAGAGACATAAGGCTAGTCTCGTTTCCAAAGGGTTCACTCAAAGGGAAGGAATCGATTACACAAAGACTTTCTCTCCTGTATCAAAGAAAGATTCTTTATGAGTGGTGATGACATTAGTAGCTCATTTTGATTTAGAGCTACATCAGATGGATGTGAAAACGACATTTCTCAATGGTGATTTAGAGGAAGAGGTTTACATGAAACAACCTGAAGGATTCGTCTCTAAAGAGGGTGAGCATTTGGTTTGTAACCTTAATAATTCCATATACGAGTTAAAACAAGCTTCTCGACAATGGTATATGAAATTCAAAAAAGTTATTACTTTATTTGGATTCGAAGAAAATGCTATGGATCAATGTATATTTCTTAAGGTCAGTGGGAGAAAGATTTGTTTCCTTGTGTTGTATGTGGATGATGTTTTGATCGCAACCAATGATAAAGGATTACTATATGAGGTGAAACAATTTCTTTCAAGTAACTTTGATATGAAAGATATGGGTGAGGCGTCTTATGTCATTGGCATAAAGATCCATAGAGATAAATCTCGAGGAATTTTAGGTTTGTCTCAAAAATCCTATATCAACAAAGTCTTAGAAAGATTTGGTATGAAAGATTGTTCACCAAGTGTAACACTCATTGTAAAAGGTGATCGGTTCAGCTTGGACCAATGCCCCAAGAATGACATTGAAAGGGAACAAATGAAAAATGTTTCATATGCTTCAACTGTTGGTAGCATTATGTATGCTCAAGTCTGTACTAGACCTGACATTTTATATGTCATTGGAGTATTAGGAAGATATAAGAGTAACCCAGGCATCGATCACTGAAAGGTTGCGAAGAAAGTGTTGAGGTACCTTAAGGGTACTAAGGATTACATGCTTATATATAGATGGACAAATAGTCTTGAAGTGGTAGGCTACTCTGATTTTGATTTTGATTTTGGTGGCTGCAATGATTCACGTAAATCCACATCAGGATATGTGTTCATGCTAGCTGATGGGTCAATATCCTGGAGGAGTGCCAAGTAGACCTTGACGGCCACTTCTACAATGGAGGCTGAGTTCGTTTCTTGTTTTGAGGCTACCTCACATGGTGTATGGCTGAAAGGCTTCATATCTGGGCTAAGAGTTGTTGACTCTATTAGCCGACCAATAAGAATGTATTGTGACAATTCAGTTGTTGTCTTCATGGCTAAGAATAATAAGAGTGTAAGTCGAAGTAAACACATCGACATAAAGTATCTAGCCGTAAAAGAACGTGTGCAGGAAAAGGAAGTGATCATTGAACACATTAGCACTGAATTGATGATAGCTGATCCTTTGACTAAAGGCATGCATGTTAAAGGATTCAAGGATCATGTAGTAAGGATGGGACTTGGTCCCATTATGTAGTACATTCTTTATGTTTTTTCTGAAACTTTCATTTAGTTGGATTATTTCTCATTTGGAATTATGTACGTACTTACTTTGGTTATCTTGTTGAGAAATATCATTATAGTTTGACCTAGAGTAAACATATGGTTTACTCATTAAGTTAAGTATGAGTAGTGAAAGACTAAATATATTGTGATAGATGGAAGATTAATTCTTGCTCTTAAAAGAGAATTAGTCGCCATGATCCGTATATGGAGTCTCTCGTGAAATGGATCAAGTGGGAGAATGTTAGATTTTCTCCATATGGCCTAAAATTAAGGGAAAAAGTATGTGATCCATTTAGTGGGAAGTTGCAACTGATCAAGGTAACTCCCCATGATTCTCTCCCATTTTTATAAAACCACCCACTACATTCTATCATGCCTACTACTGTATGATGGCTAGAGTTAGTAAAAAGAAGTGATAGTAAAAATCAGAGAATTAAGGTCACCAAATTCACTCTCATAAGAAAATACACCATCTAAAAGTGAGAAGGAGGGTTTGGAACCAAAAGTTCATATCAACTAGAAAATTGGGGCATACTCAAAGACGGTTTAAACTTTTAAATTGCAATGGCTGGAGGTACACAAAATCAATCTCTTTTTACTGCTTCCGCTTTAATTATTGTATGTTTATATTATGATTAGAATATACATGTAGATATATATAGGTTATATTTTAATTGTTGATTATTAACACACCGTTTAAAAAGATGGATCGACAAAGTATCTTATGGTCGTATATACGACATATCTTAGGCATATATTTGGGTCAAGAAGCAAATTATTGACCGCATGGTTGATTTAAGACAATGGACGATATGGGGGTATGGTTTTGATTTTGGTTCGCCATACAAAATCGGAATTTTGGTTTTAGATTTTGAATTATGAGTCAGACGATGTATTTTTTTCCCTGAACTAAGACAATTTTGGTGTTATAGAACAAGTTTTAGCGTTCAATACAAATTATGAGTCACAACTCACACATAGGTTTAAAAGGTCAGTGTAAATACTTCTTTTTATCGGCTTTTGATAATGGTCAAGTGAAAGTAGCGTTTCAAGCAGTCAGATGGACTAAAAAATTCTCCTGTGATAAAGTGAGTGTTTTATACGTGGCACCGTATATAAGATACCTCTAAAATTATTATATATATATATATATATATGTTTATAAATTGTCTAAATACAAGTAGAAAATAAACATCTCCAACCCGTAAATTTAAAAAAAAATCTTTATATATATGTGTTACTTAATAATTGATCAAAATTATTTTCATTTTTATTTTTGGATTTATTTTAGTAAAATACGATGAGTTGGAGGAGAAGACATCCTCTAGATGAATATCTAGAACTTAACATTCACATATGTCTAATCAAATCTAGAACACATCATCCACACATTGATGGAAGAGGTTAGGGTTGGAGAAAAATTTTCTTAAAAATAAAAGTATTTTTCATATGGATTTTGACTTTTCCTCTCACCCACATTCTAAGGGTAAAGGAATTCAACATTTACACCTAAAGGTGACTGTTAAAATTGATTTCAGCCATAAATGGAAACGCAAGAGCTGTGAAATGGACAAATATAAATCTAATAATAGACACAATTGATGTGTTAAACTCCTTTTAATCGGTCATGGATAGTTTCTTAAATTCCGAGAGACCTAAATAATGTGGCTCACTTGTTAGCCAAATATTCACTTAGTTTAAATAACACAGAAGAATGATACTCTGTTGCTCCCCAGTGGCAAATCAAGTAGCCCTAGAAACGTGTGTACAAACGTGTAATGAGGGATATGATCTTACTCGTTAAGGTAATGACGCAATTGATAAAATGAGAGTGGATAGTAACACTATTGAAAGTTTTAGTCTCTTTTGAATGAAATTCATTCCTTGGTCCTTACTAAGAAAAAATACTAATAATGGTCAAGCTAGTCTCGTTAAGGGACTTAGGGTAGTCGTCCTTTTTCTTTTCTTTTTAACTTTTTTTCTTTGGTAGCTAAAATAATAAAACATGGCTGGATATTATTCCCAAATTTAAATTTTGTTTTTTGTGTGCATTATGTCTAAAATATCATTCTTTGAAATTGCAATATAATCTGCCATTTGATATCTTCTTTAAATATGCATTATATTTATGGTACATCTTCTTTATCAAGTAAAAAAAGGAACATTTATATAAAAAATACACCTTAAAAATATATTAGTATAACAATATTTTCCAAATAAGTTTTCTTCCAAAAATAAAAAATACCTTACACATAACACTCCTTTTGTGTAGTTCCTAAACTATTTTTGGTATAGAAATTTCAATATAAGTCATGCAAATCCCAAACAACAGCAGAGAAATTATTTGTTTCGGTGGAAAGGCTAAGGATGGCTAAGAAGTGCGCTGTCATCATCTTAAGTGTTTTTTTTTTGGTTCTTTTTATTTTCATCCAAGGTATGTGGTCATGGCGGATCATGTCGATTTTACTAGTTGTAAATTTTTATTGGGATTCAATTTTTACTTAATTTTTTGATTGTATTATTTATCTGGTTGCATGAATCTCTTTCATATATATTTTTTTAATATTGTTTGTTCTAACAAAAGTGATATTTTTATTTTTATTAAGGCAAAAATAATATAATTTTCTTTTCTTATCAATAATAAATATATAAATTTATATATATGCATCTTTTTTTGGTTAATAAATATACGTTTATTATTATGCATAGGTTTGGGGTGATCAACTTTCTACTTTGTTTTCTTTTTCTAATGTTTTTGTTTCTTTTGTAATTGATGCAGGTGGCAAAGCATTGAATAATCCAGATAAAAGGGATACTTGCATAGAAAAATGGGAAACATCATGTGTAACAGAAGATGATTGCCGAGAGAAATGTACCCGCGATCATGGCAGTTCAGCCGAACCTAGTTGTGGTGTCCGTTTCCCACTTCCTGATTTGTGCGAGTGCCATTATTTCTTAGAAAAAACGCATCACATTAGAAAGATCAGTGGTAAAACAAACTTTCAGCGACTTTACCATATGTATACAATTGAGGCACATTTTCTATACATGTTCTTATTTTGTTTCTGACGATGCAGGAGGTAGTAAAGCAGTGATGATTAAAGATAAAGGTAATACTTGTAAAGAAAAATGGGAAGCGGGATGTGCAATAGACAAGGATTGCCAAGAGAAATGTTTCCGTGATCATGGCAAGGAAGCCAAACCTAGATGTGTTGTCCGTTCGGCAAAAAGACTTCCTAATTTGTGCGAGTGCAAGTATACATTATAAAGCAAATACTATGACAAGTAATATCCGCAAAGATTGGACGAGCGACTCCTCTTTTTGTTTTTATTTTTGTTACATCACTATTCAGTAGTCTATCTGATTTGAGTTGCAATGAGCAATGTTTAGTTGTTTTTTATATCCATTTTTGTTATTTATTTCAACTGTTTGAATTAACACCCCCATGGCTATGATATGGTTCGGGTCCCTATTCAACTTTTAACACGTATTATAATTTAGTTTGAAGTTAAAAAAATTCATATTTTTTCTAACATAAAAAACAAAATTAATTTTTTCTAAAAGATAACCCCTTCTAAATCCACATGTGTTTACACAAATAAGAATATTTAAATTAATGTTTATCCGTCATTCTTTTAAAAATTGGAATTTACCCATATTTTTAAAATTCTAATCTGGTCAACAATTTTGAATATTAAAAAAATCATAATTGTTTACCTATTTATAGAATTTACCATTTTGTAAAATTTGAAAAATAAAATTAAAATTAGTTAATATTGTTCTTTTTAAATTATATGTTTTAGGAAATAATTTGACGGAGTTTTGGGGAGGTTTAAATACAAGTAGACTTAATTTAAGTTATCAATATTTTTTTGCTTAAATAAAAACGAATTTGCTTTTGTTTTCGGGTTATAAAAATATATATGTCTAGTGGTTGCAGAAAAATATATGCCTAGTAAAAACGGATTGGTTTTTTTTTGGTTGCAGAAAATATATTCTAACAAAAACATATTGGCTTTTCGATTGCAGAAACATATATGCTTAGTAAAAACAGATTCGTTTTCTATATAAATGAATTTATTTTTGTTCTTTTTTCTTCAAAATTGCTTAACTTGGAGCTTAGATATCCTAGTTTAAGGTACAGAGGGCTTGCAATCATTTCATGTTACTCAAAAAACATG
Organism: Papaver californicum; assembly: GCA_023531435.1. Lineage (NCBI taxonomy): Eukaryota > Viridiplantae > Streptophyta > Magnoliopsida > Ranunculales > Papaveraceae > Papaver > Papaver californicum. The sequence continues at coordinate 1,090,832 of JAJJMC010022854.1, forward strand.
ATTCAGAATTTGTTGGACTTTAAAATATTAGGCTTTGGAATTAGTTGGGATGGATGTGCAACGGTATACCCATACTTTATATTTACTTCGCCACTGCCTCAAATGACATTAATTAACTGTCCTTTAAGCTAAAGATATGATATATCTTTCAACATTTTATTCCCCAATTATAATTATTTAATTTCAAATATTTTCCACGATTTTATTTTAATGTCCATTGTGTTATGGTATTCTCGGGTCGTACTATATATATGAATTTTGTTTGTTTGTATCTTACTCGACGCCTGAATTTGATATTTGTGGCATCTGACTCATACTCGACGTCTGAATTTGATATCTCGCGGCATCTGACTTGTTTATGCCAAAAAATCCTTTCGACTAAACAACCAATCAAATTCTTGGATACAATTTACATAACTAAGATCGAGTGATAAAGAAAAATCCTTTTATTCATTTCATAAAATCATTTATGAACAATACCATTCATCACCCAGATTTTGCAATTTTGGGTTTATAATCCTTACACTTTTCAATTTAAATACAGAAATTCTTACATCATACTATTATATTCCATAGATTCGTACCTAAAAATATTTTCTCTCTCTTTCTCTAATTCTCCTTCTATCTCTTTTTTTCCGTCCCCTTCTTTGTTGTTTGATCTCTTCTATTTATAGATCTATTTTCCTGGGTCGCTCTTTATGCAACGTGTCATTTTTTACTGCCTGGTCATCGTTCTGGATCAATTCTTCTTTGGGTCGATCCATCTTGTTTCGATGTATCTATCGTTCTTGTATTTTGTCTTTTACTTGGTGCGATCATATAGATGACAGATCACTCCTAATTACTTCTTGATTCGATGCTTTATATGTCCGACACGTGTTTCCTTATCTTCAAAGACTTCTGTGATCTCGATCATTAAAATAATAGAGTAATTATTACAATTCACTTTCTCGATCATAGAGTAATTATTACATTTTGCTTTCTCGATCATAAAATAATTATTACATTTTGCTTTCTCGATCATAAAATAATATAATAATAATAACTTTTTACTTTCCCGATCAGCTATCATTTAATGCTGTTTGTTTTATTCGATGTTGTCAGCTTTCTCGATCTTATGTGTCATTCATGCAATTAATCGCTCAGATGTCAGGAAACGTCTCGTGTCTTTTTGAAATTTGATATCTTTGACAGTGATCCTGTGTTTCTCGCCTTTTTTAATCTGGTTGCCTCAACTTGATCTTCTTTCACGTGTCATGCTTCTTTAATTTACTAACATGACTCATACTGAATTTGATCTTTGTTTACATTGCAGTGTGATATACTAATAAGTTTTGTAGCTTTTTGTTTATTAGGCTGTGAGATAGTTTTTGTTGGATTTCAAATGTCAATAATACGAAAAATGCTACTAGTAATGTTAGCTTAATTAATTTCTCAATAAAATTTCTTAGTGTGAATCCAGCTATGTGCCTCTGCCAACCTATGCTTATATTTTTGATAAAGGGATGTAGTTATGCTAGAAATTTTCATTAAGATTAAGATTAGGATCTTGGATAATAAAGCTGGAATAGCTCAGCTGGTTAGGGCGTGTGGCTGTTAACCACAAGGTCATACTCTGCATTAAGCTATACGTATATAATGTTTGTGGTTTGCATAGCTATTTCCGGTTGGTGGTAGGTTGGGATGTCTTGTAATAGACCTACATGGGCTATAAGCAATTCACTCAAAAATCAATATGCTGATTTAATCCAAGATTACCTATCACCAATTCGGGTTTGCATCCCGCTCCACCACCTATTAAGTATACTCGTTTTTTTACAGGTGCAAATGGAAGGTTATCATAAGGCCTTTGAAGATCTTCAATTTTTCAAACAATTGTGATTCACTTTCTCGTCAGATATTTGAGTAGCTAACTGATTAGACTTCAGTGTAAACAAATTTTCAAGAAATCACCACCCGAATTTCCCATTCCCAAATTTTCAAGCAATTACTAAGCTGTTTATTCTTTTCACATTCTAATGGATAACTTAAGTTAGAGCATATTCCACATGTATAGCAGGTTGTGGCTATTGTTTTGAGCCCACCTTTATATACCCCTTCTGTGGGGACAGAAAACCATCTCGCCTTATGTTTGTATCCCAACATATAAACACGAGAGAAGCGTATTTAAAGTGAACACCGAAATAATACTCAGTTAACATAGGGATCTTCGTCTAGTACATAAGATTGAGATATGTGGAAAGCACTACCGGAGAATCAACGACTAAGTTTGAATTAGACAGCTGGGCAATTTATGCGCGAACAAAGCGGTCATATCAACTGTTTGTTAGCTTTCAAGACAAATGGCAAGATACTATTGGAGGAAGAGCGGAAGAACATCGACAGTTATAGCGAGGCCTGTTGAACGAATCTACCAACAACGTGAAATGCTAGTGAAGCAGAGTTCATCTCCAAGTAAGTTACAATAAGATCACCTCGGCGAAGCCGACTATGTCCGAAGTAAACTGTACTTGAAGCAAATTGTATCCAAGGGCCTGTGAACCAAACCCTAGTTTTATATTTTGGCTATAAATAGGCTTGTAAGTAACTGTAATAGGGTTGATCAATTCTGTAAGGGAGAATATAGAGAACTACTGTGAAAATCCATAGTCAACCATTTGTGTTTGTAATCATCATCAAATCATAGTGAAACCCCTCTCTTGGACGTAGGTTTTATCACTGAACCACGTAAATCTCTCGTGTTCATTGTTTGTTCATTATTGTGTGAGTTTTGATCATAAGATCTAGGTGGAAGACACAAAAGTGAGCTTTAAGATTGTTCTTGGGTGTGTTGTGGGATTTCCTGCAACTACATTTTGGCGCTAGAAACAGGGACCGGGTTGAACCTACCTGTTATTTTAAAATCTTAAGAGGTTTCATAAGGGTTTGTTTCATTTTTGCACTTGCTTGCTTTTCTGTAAAAAAAAAGACATATAGATTTTTGCTAGATCTAGAGTTTTATAGCTTCATACGAAAAAACAATATATATTTTATTGGATCTGAGTTTCTAAGAGCAAGTCTCTAAAAAAGCAGTAAACTAAGAATGAGAGACTCGTAATATTTGAGGTTTCTTCAAAGCACGGATCATAGTTTTGAGTAACAATTTTCTAAAATCTTGAAGTTTTGAGCTTCACGGGAAAATATAGGAAAGGGCTTTTAAAAGGATTTTAAAACAGGATTTTCAGTTTTTGACAAGTCTACATCAAAAATATTTTATTCTCGAAAAAACATTATTTCTAGTGGTTAAATCATAAACGGGTATGTAATCTTTTTGAGATCTACCTAGGATCTGCTGCAAAAATAATTGGTTTAGGTTAAGCATTTAGTATTGTTAGGTGACTGTTAGATCTAGGGTTTATAAACTTAATCTTTCTAATCACAATCATTGGATCCACATTCAATATCGTGAATTGTGGGGTCCACTGATAGGAACTCGTTAAAGGGGTACATAAATATCATTTTTATTGTGCAGAAACTCGAGTGAGCAGTATGGTATCAAAAACAGAAAGATAAGTCCAAAGAAGAAGTACTAGGGTAAAGAGCAACATTGTAGCGTACCAAAGGAAAGACCGTCAAGTGGACGAGACAATAGAAAGGTTTGGTGTGGAAGAAAGAAGAGCGGCTCCCTAGCGAAGTGTTTCTTTATGAAACATTAACGAGGAAGAAGCCAGAGTGGAATCTCACGTATCTAGTGATCGGGATCAGTCTGACGTTGAACAAGAGTTGACAATGGAAGAAATGAAAACGAAGCTCGTAAAAATCAGAAAGGCAAAGAAGAAATTAGCCCAGGGACACAAGAGGACCACTTCTCTCCAAAAGACAGGTAAGGTAAAAACATAAAAATACAGTTCAAATGATTGGTTTTCTTAATTTTTGTGCTAATCCAAACAAACCTATCATTTTAAAACGGAGGAAGTACTTATTTAGTTTTAGGGATATCTAGATTAAATATACTTAATGGCTACACGTTTCACCAACTTTATTTAGTCGGAAACAAAATTTCACCCCACAAAGCATTATGGTTAATTGTTTTCCTACTCTAGGCTAAGTTGGAACCCCTAATTATTATTTAGCCTATACTTGACCATAGCACTTGCTCTAAGCCCACGCTCGGAGCATGGGATAAAAGGTTTAAAAGTATATCTCAAAATTTGATTTCGAACCATCAAATGGAGCCAGAAATACTAGACGGGTAACACTTTGCGATGGTGAACGGTGAACAATTAAGGATAAGTGGACTTGAGAGCTAAATTTATTAAAATATTAAACTTCGGAGTTAGCTGGACTGGATGGACAACTGCATACCTTTGTTTTATACTCAGCCACTGCTTGAAATGACATTAAGTTAAAAGATAAAGTTAAAGATACGATGTATCTTTTAACATTTCATTCCCCAATTATAACTATTTAGTTTCAAATATTTTCCACGATTTTATATTAATGTCCATTGTGTTATGGTATCTTCAGGCCGTGCTATATATGAATTCTAGTGCCATACAAGATGAACTACCTGATAGAAAACAACAGAAAGAGAAGTTAATTTTGTTTGGGCGGAAAGGAGGGGATGGCTAAGAAGAACACTCCCATTTTATGCCTTTTCTTGGTCCTTTTTGATTTTCCTTGCAGGTAAAAACTAGAGACACAGTGGTCGAACTTTCAACGACTTTACTATCTGCATTTCATACAGACCCTTTTTATACGTGTTCTAATTTTATTTTTCCCGAAAATGGTGCAGGTGTTAACGCGAGGAATCATTCTAAGCAGATTTTTTTTGATCGATCAAGAGGAATTCATTAAAGAGAGAAGGTACTTAAGAGAGGTATCTCAACCCAATGAATACAACCGGAAGCCGGTAAAGGGAGAAAACCGAAAAATAAGTTGCAACCCAAGCGACTAGCTACAAAATTATGGAGGAAGAAATAAAGAGTCCCATAAGGCTATTACCATATTTGCCGTTAGACCTAGCATTCTTGTATTTGCCTCCGCCCAAGAGATCGCTTGAAGTTTAACGTTCTTAATGAGACTTCCCAAATGTTTCTTTTTGTTTTGGAAAACCCTTGCGTTCCGCTCCTTCCATATACACCATCAAATTGAGACCGGGACGTTTCTCCAAATTCTACTGAATCTTTCGTCTCCCCAATTAGAATTCCAAGACTTTACATTTAGAGTGAAATTAGAAGTATAATTCCAATGTCCCCCAAAACCTTCTACAAAGTAATTCCATATTCGTCGTATCCTCCAACAATCATAGAATAAGTGTGCGCTAGTCTCATCGTTTTCATCACAAAAGCAACAAATACTAGGAACTTCCATTCCCCTTCTTAGAAGCTTATCCTTTGTCATTATCCTATCATGAGAGAGTAACCAAATAAAGAAATTGATTTTGCAAGGGTACTCCCGACTCCAAACGATCTCGGAAGAGTAATTTGGTTCATCTTGCTCTTCTTCACTCCTCATACCATCCTTGACCATATAATGACCATGCATATTTCCAACCCAAATTCGGATATCCGAAACACCTTCTTGAATGGAGAAGGATGTGAGAATATTGGAAATGGTTGAAACTTCCCGAGAGATGGAAGGAGAGTATCTTCTTCGAGACATAAACTTCCATCGTATACTATCGCCTACCACTTCATACATACGAGCCACCACAAACTCCTTGGTCCTTGAGGCTTCATAAGCCAAAGAAAACATGTCGCATAACCTTCCTTCGCCAAGCCAAAAGTCTTCCCAAAATCTAGTTTCTTTTCCCTCGCCAATTTTGAATCTAATACTTTTTTTGAAATCGTCAAGCTCTTTGTAGATATTAAACCAAAGACTACCTCCTTTGGATCCCTTGGGTTGGAGAGTTTCCCAACCGGTTGAAGTTTCACCGAACTTTTCCACTATGATCTTCCTCCATAACGCGTCTTTCTCTACTCCAAAGCGCCACCACCATTTTTTTAGCAAACCCGAGTTCACTTGCTTGGTTCTTCTTATACCAAGACCACCTTTTCTCTTCGGTTTTGCAACCAACTTCCAACCAACATTGTGAATTCTTTTATTATTTTCACCATCATCCCACAAAAAATTCCTCATAACTTTATCTAGCTTCTTGGTAATGGAGCAAGGGGCAATAAAGAGGGAGAGGTAATAAATAGGTAAACTCGCTAGGACGCTCTTAATGAGAGTTAACTTACCTCCTCTTGCAATTATTTTTCCGTTCCAAGAAGTAATTATTTTCGCACAAGCTTCAAGTGTTTTTTCCCACTTTTGGGAGCCTCCTACCTTATCTCCCAAAGGAAGACCAAGGTAGATACTAGGGAAGTTTGCATATTTGCACCCCAACATGTTTGCATAATTTTCGGCCCCCTCTTTGACCGCAATTCCATATAAACTACTCTTGGAGAAATTAATCTTCAAGCCCGAAGTTAGTTCAAAGCAAAGGAGAAGGTAACGAAGGGCATCGACTTGTTCATCCTTAGCATCTAGGAATATAATAGTATCATCGGCAAATTGCAAATGATTTATAGTCTACGCAGAATACTTGCACAGATTCATGGGAAACGCCATGCGTAACAGAAGAGGATTGCAAAGAGAAATGTCACCACGATCATGGCAATTCATCCAAACCTATTTGTACTATCCATGTCATAGAAGGACATCCTGATTTGTGCGAGTGCAAGTATGACTGTTAGAAAAAGAAACCTCATATAGGGGATGCCTCATTGATAGAGGGGCTTCCTATGGATTTAGCGTGACCAAAAAATACGTTAAGGGATATCCTAGGGGCTATGTTAAATGTTCATATTACCCTTCTATCTATGAAAAAGTCTAATTTGCCCTTCAATTTATTAAAACCTAAACAAAACAAAAATCTTACAAAATTATCATTTCAATTCAAAACCTTTCCCTCTCCCTCCATATCTCCTCCTTCTCCATTTGAACCGAATTTCTCCATCGAATCAATAATTGGCGATTCGAAAAATTTGTCGTCGATTAAACTCTAAAGTTTGTGATGAAGAATCCTACTAAAGGTGTAGAAGGTAGTAGTGATGACAATCAAAATCAAACTAAACAACCTAATGAAGAAATTGAAGAAAAAATCGGTAGTGAAGGAAATCAAACTCCCCAACCACAACAAATGGTGTTTACAAGGTATTCAACAAAACCCATGTTATTTTTAGAACCCAAAAGTGATTGATTTTCTTGTTTGATTGATGGTTTTGTTAAAAAAATAGGGTTACAGAAAAATTTACGGCTGGGTTCGATTGGAAAACCCAACCGTAACTGGTTTCTTTTAAATTTTACGGTTGGGTTATTAAAATACCCAACCGTAAATTAGAAGGAAGGAGATGAAGATGATTGAACCCAACCGTAAACTATTTTGCATTCAAAGAAAAAATTGTATTTTACGGTTGGGTTCAATTCTAATTGTCAACCGTAAATTATTCTACATATGTCAAATTTTTTGTGTTGAGGATTATTTATGGTTGGATTCGATTGTCAATTCCCAACCGTAACTTCTCCTGGTTAGTTCAACTTTTTTGTTGATGATTATTTACGGTTGGGTTCAATATGTGTAACCCAACCATAAAGAGTTCTGAATTTAAAGATATTGATTGATTGCTTGTGTTGAACTTTTGTAAATTATTTAACTTCAAAGGGGTCAAGGAAACAACACAGGAGATGGTCTCATTGACATTTGGGAAAATGCATATTTCAAAGCTCATGGTCTCATGGTACGTAAATTACTTATGTTATTAATTTTTTTAAGATTTATTACTAAAGACTCAACCAACATTTATTTTCATATGTGAATAGCAAAACAAAGTACTTGCATTGGCAGAGTTTATGACTCCATCCATAAGTAGAGGTGATGGGATGACAATCAAGGAACAAAGGATCCTGCGTGCCAAAATGAGGAAGCTTCATGAATCAATCGAAGATGATATGGTGTGAAGCTTAAAGAGGATTAGAGGCGATACAAGAGGTACGACTACTAGCCGAAGAGAGCCGCAACCTAGTCATGAACACACACATGATGAAGCCGATGATGTGCAAGGTGGTGCTCGTACTCGTGGCGGTCGTGTTGGTGCTCAACATACCCCTCCTCATGAATCAATTGATCACACTCTAACCCCTCAAAACGGTCCCGACAATTCCTTCAATTTGGTTGATATTCCATCTAGGACCAAGTCGAGAGTAACAAGGAGTGGAAGAATTTAATGAGATCAATGAGATTGATCATTTTGAATTTCTATAATGTGTTTTGTTTCGTTTATTCAGATGTTTTTAGTTTTTTTTAAACAAGTTTAATGAACAATATGTAGTAAGTTTTTTTGAACAAGTTTAATGTTTTTTTTATCTTAAATTGGTCTAGCAAAATTTCATGTTTTATTTACGAAAATTTCAAGTTGGAAACCAAGCAAATGAGAAATCAACTATAAAAACATGATTATTTACGGTTGGGTCCGCAAGTCCATACCTAACCGTAAAACAGTCAGAACCATATTTGTTTCCGTTACGGTTGGTTTTTGAATCAAAACCCAACTGTAAATATTCCTGGACCCTTTTACGGTGGGTTAGGATGTCATTTTCCAACCGTAAACCCTTTTAAGGTTGGGTTTCTTTGAAAAGTTTTAACCGTAAACATGTGTATTTTTGGGAATCTCAAAAAGTAGACAAACCCAACGGCTTTTTTATTTGAAAATCTGGTCGTTGGGTATTTTAACTATAAAAGGAAACCTTTCCCTTTCACTTTCTCATTATTCCCTATCCCTTTCATTATCATTCTTCACTTTCCAACTCATTCTCACCCGACCCTTTGAAGCATTAAATATGGTAACTCCATACAATACTGATGAAGATGGTGCCATTGTTAGATCGTGGGTTATGTTCACAACGCACGGGTACGACAGAGCGTACATTAACAACAATAACGAACCCGTTAATGAAGATTGGATGGTGGATCAGACATCTGATTCATGGTGGAAGCGATTGTTTAAAATTTTTGTTGGATAAACGGAAATCACAATCGTAGGAAGTTCAGAGGCATTAAGAGAAGGTTTGAGGAGTTGTTTGAACGGTTGGAAGCGGTGAAACATGAAATGAAAGTGAGAAAACAAGCTCATCCCACGGAATCTAGGGTGGCAAGAGTAAGTGTGTCAATTAATAAGTCGTTCATTAAAAAGAGTTTTCAAAAATTCAAACTTATAATTGGTTTATTTTTTCAGTGGGTGATGGCCCTCGACAACTATAAAACTATCCATGGGGAGACGTTTATGCATGAGGATTGTAATCGTATTTTGGAAGAAAGTACCCATCATGATTTCATCGTATATACTTAAGCGTTTAAGTGTAACATCTAATGATCTATTGGATTTCATTTCCTTTAGTTCTTCCTTTAATGTAAAAAATAAGGTCTTTGTCTACTTTTCTGTTTCATTAGTGTATCCCAGGTTCATTTACGGTTGGGATGCAAGTCCATACCCAACCGTAGACCAACAAGAACCTTAAAGAAAGACAGTTTTACGGTTGAGTTTTTTAATCAAAACCCAACCGTAAATATTCCTGAACCCTCAAAAGTAGTATTGGTTTGTTTGCGTTCGGATGGGTTTTTGTTATGTTTGAATGACCCTATTTACTTTAAATCTAGTAAAATAGAATGAATAAGTTTAAAATTTTGATTTTTAAACTCCAATTCAGAGTGAAAGGAAATACCAAAAATAAGTGAACAGGAATATTTACGGTTGGGTTGGGACCCAAAAACCCAACCGTAAAACTGTAGGGAATTTTTAATAACAGGTTTACGGTTGGGTTCACAGGACCCTACCCAACCGTAATACTGGCATTTTCTTTCCTACGGTTTTACGGTTGGGTTTTTGAGTCCAACCCAACCGTACTCCAACCCAACCGTAAAATCCTTCTCAGGATTATTTTTTTTCATTTTTGAAGCCCTTTTTGGTTTGAAAATAAAGTCGTTGGAACCTCGTACGAACCATTTTTAAAAATAGAGACGTCACACTTATTCTTTATGCATGAAAAAAAGGAAAATGGTTGAGTACATATGAAACCCATGAATTTTTTTTAAATAAATAGAACCTCTTCTTTTACAATAATCATCTCCAACAAAACTATTACTCTAATATACTAGATTATGGCTTAACCTGGGTTCAAAATCCTGATTTTACTTTGGATGAAGATTTATGTATTTGCCGCAACTATGTATTATGTTATCCAAAAAGAGGAGAAAAACGAAGGCAAGGTGGTATAACGAGTCAAAGTTATTGGCAAACAATCTATGAAAACTTTTTTTTTCTGAAACTGACAACCCTTATAACCATGATCACGTCAAGTTGATTTGTCGATATGGCACTATACACCTAAAGTAGAAGAATTTATGGGATTAGTTTGTATTATTGGTCAACTACGACTTAGGGGCGAAACCGAAGATGAGGTTTTAGAGAGATCTATTCAGGAATGGAGGAGATGGAAAATATGACCCTTTCTATACCTACCTCATTACCACATCCTAAAGGACTTTTTACTCACTCGCAAACCTATCTATTAGTACTTTTATAATTATTGGTGGTAATTTCAATTGTCTATGTAATACTTTAATGGTCTAATGGGTTGTAATATGGTCTAAGTATGAGAAATGGATGTTTTTCTTAATTGTGTATTTTCAGGCACATTTACGGTTGGGTTTAGAAGGTCAAACCCAACCGTAAAACTGCCTTAATCCATAAATTTTTCCACGACTCAGTTATACGGTTGGGTTTGAAAGGTCGAACCCAACCGTAAAATATAACAAATTTAAATTTCAAAATACTATATTCATATTTTGATTCCTCCAAAATACATATGATATTGTCACTACCAATATTACATTTAGTCAAGTACGAAGAAGAGTGTGCTTTTCCTAACATATGATGGCCAAGTACGAAGAAGACGGTGTGATCTCAATTGAAGATATTGATCCGTTTTGGCAACAATTGTCTTTCAGTGAACCCATCGTCGAGCAAGATTTTGGTGAATTGTTTGCCGATACCCACGTTGTAATCTCTAGCCGAGAAATACAACATATTAAATCACGCGCAAAGGCAAATATGGTTGAGTAAGTTGAGTAAATAGTGTTTCCTTACACAAGGTACGAAGTCAAGGAACCAAATAGAGGGAAGAGAAAGGGTAGGCCTTATACGAAAGAAAAGAGGGTCGTGGACGAAAAAAAGCTAGGGTCCCAAACTTGACATGTTAGGAAAAGCACACTCTTCTTCTCCGTGCAAGTTTCCCAACCTATATTGTTTAACTTCGTACATTATCTTCTCAATTACGCAATGCGACACCTTATAAGAAATTCCTTCGAGCCATGGCTCGTCTTTATAAATGGTGTGCTTTCTACAACGGCTTTTTTCGAAAAGTTCCTTAACTCTATCAAGGTTACGGAGAAAATAATCGTGCATCGCTTCGAAGACCGTAACAAACCCACCATCACAACTATGAAGCTTCTTCTTCATTCGGTTGTGAGATGACTCCATGGTACTTGTATCTTGGTTTTCAAAGTGCTTATAATTGTTTGTGAACGCCGTTAAAAACTTCTCTTTGTGCGCATTCAACCAATGGTCTATCAAATACTTCAGAACTCTTGGATAATTTATCCAATGCAAGCATAACATACGAACATTTTCTTCATAATCTTCCTTGGTGATAGACCATGTCAAAGCATCCCATTCACTTTGGAAACTAGCCCATTTTAGTTCCGCCAACTTGTCATCCTCCTCGAATTTTTCTTTGGCCTTTTCTTGTTGAGGTATCGGTAATTTCTTAATTCTCTCCATCTCGTTTTTCTTTGTTGGCCGAATAATCGGTTTGCACTTGGTTTGAATATTGTTCCACAAGTTGAACGTGCAAAGAAGATTATGAGCATCCGGGAATACCCTTGCTATGGTATTCATCATGGATTTTTCTTTGTCGGTGATCATCACCTTAGGGGTATATCCTTCAACTTAGAATAATTTAACTTGTTCCAATGCCCACACATAGCTTTCTTCGAGCTCGTCTCTCAAGAAATAAAAGGTAACACTAAACGGGGACTTGGTAGAAGTTTGGCCTACAAAATTCAAGACCGGGAGATCATACTTGTTAGTTTTGTACGTGCAATCCATTAGAAGCACTTGATGGGAGCACCGTGCTAATTTCATAAACTCGCGATGAGCCAATATAATATGTTTTATTTCTTTATTCTCATCTACTTCATGGATTATGGTGTAGTTGTGCTTGTCCCCCAAGAACAAAAGTTGTTGGATTTGGTCCCTTTCTTGCCATTTCTCACTCTTCAATTTGGCTTTGGCGTTGTAGATTGTCTCCAACGTAGAGACATTCTTTGGGTTTATTTTCTTTAAGTTTCCGAGGATATCAATGGGTTTCATTCGCGTTTCCGTCATGTCGTTTACGATAACCTTTTTTTCCTCGGTGAGCCGTGCCGCAGAAGGATGCATTAACAAAGTCTCCGGTGGTAGGTGGTTGTGACGACCACATACAACTCTAGATAAGAACCACTTCTTCCGTTGTTGGTCTTAAAGTCAAGCTTGAAAGGACATCCCCTCTTCTTAGTGAAAGTAGTTTTCTTCCTCTGCGTCTCTCCTACATATTCGGTACCCTTCTTCGCATGACTTGTATAGAATCGGCTACACTCGCAAACCATTTGAAAGCGGTTGTCTTTAGTTTGACGGTTACAAACTATCACACACATAATTAACTTGCCATGTTCTCTAGCCCATTGCTTTGCATCATCATTTTTTCCCCATGTCTACATGGTCCAAGAACACAAAGTTAGAAATAAAATAAAATTATTGTCCAAAGGAATTAACAACTTATCTATAACCTACCAAGTCGTTCAAATAGTGATCCGTGAATCTCTAGTTATAACATCATTTGGAGGAGGCTGAGCATATATTGGGTGAGGTACAGTCTCGAGTTGAACAAAAAATATCAAGGCATTAGGTAACAAAACACTAGAAAGTATAACTTTACGGTTAGGTTATGAGCATCAGACCCAACCGTAGGGGAAATTACGGTTTGGTTGTGCCTTCGAATCTAACCGTAAAAATAAAAGAAAATATACATAATTAACTACGGTTGGAATCAAAAGTCGATCGCAACCGTAACTAGTGCAATAAATACCCATGCACATAATGAGTTACGGTTGGGTCGGTGCTAAAAACCCAACCGTAAAACTGTTACGATTGGGTTTTCCTCCATGAAAAGTACGGTTACGGTTGGGTCAGAGAAGAAAACCTAACTGTAATCTACCTGAATCACAAAAAGTATCATAATGTTCTACGTGATTCATCAAATTTGAGCCATAAAAGACCAAGATTTTAAGCTAGAGGTACACCTGACTACTCTCGGCAATTGAATCTTCACTTTCACAGCTAGTTTCTCCATTTGGTTGAGATTCACCATCACAACTTTGAGTTAAAAACTCTCTACCATCCAAAAAATCATACATAGTTGGGTCTCCATCAACGGGTATGTAAAATTTGGTTTGGTTATCATACAAGGATTCACTCACCACAAATTTGTCACTAGAATCACTCATTTTGGTTGAGTAAATCTAAATCTAGAGCTTTTCAAAAAACAACCAAAAACTCTCTTTTCTTTCTTCTACTTTTTCTTCTTTCCACCAAACTAAAACAAATAAAAATTTGATTTATGCATATAAATTGTGGGATAAAGGAGATGAAGATGATCATTTACGGTTGGGTTCGATTAACATACCAACCGTAAATGTATTTGCACTAAAACTAAATTTGCTATTTACGGTTGGGTTTGATTATCAAAATCCAACCGTAAACTAACCTGGAGAGAAACACCTTTTTTTGAAGATTAGTTGCGGTTGGGTCCTATGCAAAAACCCAACCGTAAAACTGTTACGAGTGATTGTTAGTTACGTTTGTTTATCAATTTTACGATTGGGTTTGGGAGCCCAAACCCAACCGTAAATATTCATGGATCATTCAAAATTGGATTCTAGTAGTTGTGTTGTTTTTGGTTTTTGTTTGTTTGAATGACCTAATTTACCTTCAATCTAGTTAAAATGATTGAATAAGTTTAGTTTTTTGATTATTAAACCCCAATTTGACCTTAAACTCAATGCTCCAAAGAATGTTTTACGGTTGGGTTGGGAAGCCCAAACTCAACCGTAAATTTTCTGGAAGTAAAACTAAAATTGGTATTTACGGTTGGGTTGGATTGTCAAATCCCAACCGTAAATCATCCTGGATAAAACTTTTTTTTAGTTACGGTTGGGTCCGATGCTAAAACCCAACCGTAAACCTGTTACGATTTGATTTTCCGCCATGAAATTACGGTTACGGTTTGGTTAGGAAGAACACCTAACCGTAAATGGCGTTTACGGTTGGGTTCAACATGAAAACCTAACCGTAAAATTCCCTGAATCACAAAAAAAAAATTATTATTTTTTATGTAATTTCATCTAATTTGAGCCAAAAAAAGATCAATTGTTTAAGTTAGAGGTATACCTCACTACTCTGGTTGAGTGAATCAAAATCTAGGTTTTTTTTAAAAAACCTAAAAAAAATTCTTTCATTTCTTCTAATTTTTCTTCCCACCAAACCAAAAATAATTTTTTTTTGATTTGATTTGAATAAATATAAGATTATTTTAGATTAATTATTATTAGCCTAATCTAATATCTAATTAGTTTTACTAATATTAACTAATCAGAGATAGTTTAGATATTATGAAAATATCATGGATAATGAATTTTTAAAATTTACTTTAATTATCCCTATTTTATCTTCATATGGAAAACCCTTCTATCATTGAGGCAGCCCAGCCCATATATGAAGTTTCTAGGAAAATCGCATTACACCATAGAGATGGTTATTTTATATTCAAAGGCAATCAGCAAATATAATAAAAAAAAGTTAATATCCAAAATGGAATAGACAAGCGACTCTTTCCTTTTGTTTTGTTACACCACTTCCCCACTTGATTCGCTTTCTATTTAAGCACAAATAAAGACCATCTTGGTTATTATCAATTATCTTTATTTTTACTGCTTGAGTTACAATATCAATTGGACAGTTACCATCGACCTGTATGTTTTATTATAAGCAGAGTTCTATTGAAAAAATCTAAATCCAATGAAATTAGTGATAAAAGAAAAGGTACAAGAGGTTTATATTATTATATATATCTGGCTTAAATGAGGGATGAACAACCTAAATGGGATGTCAATAGGATAAAATATAATTATTTAAAATAAATTTAATAAACCCATTAATTTGTAATTTTTTATAATGGTAAATCGGTCCATTTCTAGTTAGAATTACGATATTTTTGTTTTTTTTGCTGATTTGGTGTCTAGATCTGACTCAGTATGAGTTAGATGTCTTGCCGATTGTTTTTTTAGTTTTTGTCAGATATGATTCACTATTTGATTTAGATTTAATCTTGATTTGGACCCGTCTTAGTCAAAAAAACAAAATGTCCATGATTCATAGGACCAAGCCAGTGACTCGCATAATTTTGAGTCAATTGAGTCAGGTTTGATTCAAAACACATACACATTAAGTTAGATCCAGATGAATCAGGTGATTTCAGTCAGATCCAGAAAATAAAAATAAATATGATGTTAATCTTATTTAATAGAGGTTTAAGTATTTACTTTATTGTTTAATTTTATTTTTTCTAACCCATATTTGTACGAAAAATTGTCAAGGTACTGACTTACGACTATGACGACTTTTCATTAAATCAACCATAATGAATATTTTCATGAAAAGTCGTCATGGTTTATAGATTTGTACCATGAAGACTTAAAAGAGACAGCATGGTATCTAAAGACTTCAAGGACTAGACAAATAAAGCTCACACGTTAAACGGTGAGGAAACCCTCACTTCCTATTGGCCGAAATAAGGCTTTTGTGACTTTTGTGAAACAAGAGTTCTGGTGACAACACTTGGCATAATTTGATTGGTGCAAATATTTAGGGGTTAAAGATATCCATTCTCCAATAGGCCTTTTTGTTTTAAAATTAATACACTTCGTTTACACCCAATACTTAATTGTACCGGATCAACATCACATGCAGTGGGTGGACAACACCGTAAATCGACGATCTACATCAAAACCAAATTGAATTTGAAATTCGTTAGTATTGAACCTACCATATTCAGAAAATGTGACTACGTTAGGAAACCAAAAGAAAAGGTGTAAACCTAAGCGTTCCATCACGATGAGACGGGCAAACCAAATAAAAAAATAAAGGTAACAGTGATGAAAAGATAAATATATCTGGTGCGTAGCACGGGCACAAATCTAGTATAAATTTAAACAATGACGACTTTTCATTATCAACTTTTATTTTAAAATTTAAAAGAATCGCCGTGGTTAAAATATAGAACAATTGCGACTGTAAGAGAAATTGTACAGGTCTAATTTTGTTTCAAAATTGTCAAGAATCATCATGGTTAAATTTTAAGGCCATGACGACTTTTCCAGATGCAATAAATAATAAAGAACAACATCAAAAAATCATCAAGATACTGAATATCAACCATGATTATTGTGAAAAAAATTATGAAAAAAATAATTAGAAAAAATAAATATATATAAAAGAATTAAAAATTAAAAAGAAAATATTAAAAATTAAAAATTATTCAAATAAATAATAAATATGATAACGCATATCCAATCTTACGAATTAAAATAATATAATATCTTTACTATATTTAGAAACTTATATCCCCTTCCTATGGATGAGTATAAAATTGACAGCCCCCAATTATATATGTCTTAAAACAGGGTTCCATTGCTAGGCCATGGTTTATCACAGGTGGACCTTTGATTTGGGAACAACGCTGAATTGGGCATGTGGATTAGTTACAACTTCCTGGAGGCTTATCAGATCCTATGGGCCTTGTTTTCAACCGAATACTCTACTCTCTCATGCTTCTTGTGCATTCAACAACTGTAACAAGTGGTAATTCTGATGTTGCTTTTAATTTTGGAGGAACTTTCTGATTTCAACCAAATCCATTCTCAAATTAATATTTTGATAATCTTTACGATTTTGTTTCACATGTGCATTTTATCCATGGTATCTTCGAGTCATGCTATATAAAAATAAATTCTAGTGTATGTAAAATATAAGTCACATACAAGAAGGAAAACAAACAAGAGAAGTTAATTTTGTTTTGGGGGCAAAAAAAAGGGTGGCTAAGAAGAACATTGCAATCATCTTATGCTTTTTTTTGGTTCTTTTGATTTTTTCCGCAGGATTATTAGAGGTGTAGAACGTGCCGACTCAGCACATCACATCCTATTTAGATGCGAATTCATCGTGCTACGTGTCGTGCTGTGCCAGAGATTAAGACGTGTCGTGCTGTGTTGTGCCAGAGATTAAGACGTGCCGTGTTGTACCCTGCTTGAAGGCGTGTTGTGTCGTGAAGTGTTGTACCTGACACATTTTTTTATATTTTTCAAAGTTGATATTTTCCATATATTTAGATATTATATGTGTTGTGATATAAATAACAGAGCATAACGAAGATAAAATATCAAAAATTAGTTAGAATAAACACTCTTTCATAAATAGACACAAAATGTGTCGTATTATGCCAAATTGTGTAGTGTTTTATACATATTATGACATGTTTTCTTAGCGTGCTGTGTTGTATTGTGTCACGTGCTAATCCGTGCCACATGTTGTGTTGTGCCACTATGTCGATTAGTCTGGCCCAGCACATCACATGAAACTGACGTGTTGGGCCGTGTTGGGCTAACTCACGTGCTGGGTTGGGCTGTGCAGGGCTGGAATGTCCCAATTTACACCTCTAGGTATTATATTTACAAAGAAACTAGAGTACACGTTTTTTTTGTTCAATAAATATGTATGTACTGTCTTTCATCATTGTATGATCACCAAATAGCTTTACCATTGTATTATATTGACGTCGACTATACATATTCTTATTTCTTTTTTATTTCTTTTGAAATTAATATAGGTGTTGTGATAGACACATTTTTGTGTCCGACTTGATCTCAATTTTATATATTGTTAGTGTTTGATTTTGTACTTATTATGGGTTTTTTTATTGCTTTTTAGGTATTTTTGGAGAAATGTTAAAGGCACCCTCAACTTGGATTAAGGCACCCACACTTTAGTTAAAGGCAACCACACCCTAAATTTCAAATGAAAAAATTGGCGGGAACAATTCTCACGTAAAGGAAATAGCTTGAATATGAAAACAAGCTTTAATTTTGGAAATCTTCTCAAAGTTGTTTTAGGAAATCAAGTTATTTTGGGTAATAAGAAGAAAAGAAGAAAGATCTAAATATTCTTCTAATCATAGAATCACTAAACGGAGCAAGAAAAAGGAAATCAGGAAAAATCTTTTCTCTTTTGGAAATTGTTGATCGGTGATCCTGCAAGGAATTAAAGGAAGTTTTTGAGGATGATTAAGGCTTTGATTAGTATATAAAGGAAGCTTAGAGGTGTCCAGAGAAAAAAAAAAGATTGGGGGGGAAGCTTAGAAGTGCTCGGAATCAAGAG
>JAJJMC010022854.1:1109449-1135955 GCA_023531435.1 Papaver californicum
AGTTTTCATACTTTTAGTTTTAGAAATTAGATTTAAAATCAATCTTCACAAGTCTGAGTAACTATAAAAAAAAACACATCTTACAGATTTAGGTGAAAGTTTATATGCTCTTGAATGAGCCAAACATGGATAGAAAACTACCCCAAAAAATTTAAGAATTGAATAATTTGGAACATTACCAAATAGAATTTCAAAAGGAGATTTATAATGCAAGATTTTTGTGGGAGTTCTATTTATCAGATATGTAGCTGCAAGAAAATCATCATACCAAAAATCTTTTGGACAAGAAGTATTAAACAAAAGAGTATTGCCCGTCTTAGTAATGTGCCTATGCTTTCTTTCAGCTAGGCCATTCTGCTCAGGATTTTTAGGAAAAAAAAGTCTTATAAGAATGCCACTAGCTTCTAAATAAAAGTTTGAATGGCCCTTTAACAAGTTCAGAAGCACCATCAACTTGAAAAGATTAAATTTTTGTACAAAATTGATTTTCTGTAAGATTTTTAAAATAAGTAAAGCAAGAAACAACTTCAGATTTTAATTCCATTGGATAAATCTAATGAAACCTACTAAAATCATCAATTAAGACTGTATAGTATTTATAACCAGCTAATGAATGAACAGTAGGACCTCAAACATCACAATGTATAAGAGCTAAAGGAGTAGTCTTATATGAATTAGACAATTAAAAAGGTAATTTCTTACTTTTGGCTAATTGACAAGGATAACATAAAGAAGATGTAGGGGTATAATTCAACATAATTTTTTTTTGAGAATATAATTTCTGTACTACTTGATTAGATGGATTACCTAACCTATCATGCCATATTTGAGGAGATGCAGAAAAAGTAGTTGAAAAAGATAAATGAGAAGATGCAGGAAAATGTGTTATTGGATACAGATTATTAACCATTTTTCCATGAGCCAGCAACGTATCAAAATACAAATCTCTAGTCTCATAACTATAGGGATAAAACTTGAAATAACAACCATTATCTCTAGTAAATATTGCCACTGACAATAAATTGTGTTTCATTTCAGGAACTAATAAAATGTTCTTCAACCTAAAACTAGTTATAAATGTTTGAATTATAGAATTAGTTGTAGAAACAATAGATAAAGACTTACCATTGCCTAGTTGAACATGCTCATTTCCTTTATAAGAAGTAGTTTGTTGTAGTAAAGATCTATCTCCAGTCATATGTGTTGTTTATCCAGAATCAGACAACCAATGTGGTATAAAAGTAGTAGAAGAAATAGAAGTAAACCCAGTAAATTCTTGAACTCCAGAAGTATTATCCCTAGTTGAAGTATTAAAATCTTCAAAAGAAACTTGTTGAGATATATTGGCAGAATCACCAAAATTTGGACTTATAGGTGGATGGTATCTAAAATGACACCTACTAGCATAATGCCTTTTCTTTCTGCAAATTTGACAATCAACTTGAGAGAAATCTCTTCTGCCATTTCCACCATTTGTATATACATTATTATCTTGTGAATTTCTAAAATTATTATTTCCCCTACCATTATCTTGTGAATTCCTGAAATTAATATTGTCTTTGCGAAATAGATCCTCTATTATTTCCACTAAAATTTCCTCTTGCTCTCCCTATATTATTACCAGCAAACCTTTGTTGAGGATTAACATTTTACTATAGAAAGATTGTTGAGCATCAAACACTACAAATGAGTTTTGTTGTTGTTTTATTAAACATTGTTCATGATTCATTAGCCTATATTTTATCTCAGCAAAAGTGAAAGAAACTTCTTTATTCTGTGCTGATATGACAAAGTTATCAAATTCTCTACCTAACCCATTCAATATATGCATCATGAAATCTTATTCATTAAGCTTTTCACCTATTACAGCTAGAGAATCAACAATTTAATGAAGATAACCAAGAATTGTTTGATTACTTTTTCTTATATAGTGAAGTTGATTTCTTAAGAAACTCTTTCTCGCCATAAACTGATTCTTGGAACGCACTTCAAGAAAACTCCAAATCTCCCTAGCTGTGGAAAGACCAAAAATATAACCAGAAACACCAGTAGTGAAAGTTGCCTTCATGCAACTTATAACAAAACAATCATGTTTTCTCCAGTAAATCCCACTTAGGATTCAAACTTGAAACACCATTAACTATAACTTTTTTGGGGGTTCTTGTTCATCAACATTAACATACCCAAACAAGTCAGTGGAGATCAAAATTGACTGAAATTGATCACACCACAGTAAGAAATTTGTCGAATCTAGCTTTCGTGAAACAAAATTAGCTAATTATAAAAAGGTAATGAAAATTGATTGAACCAACATCTTGAGCAGCGGAAGTAGAATCATTGACTATGTTGTTTAAAATTTTCATTCTTCTTCTTCTTGTGTATACCAACAATGACATAAACAAATTAGAAAACTTATTTATCAAAAAATCGAATCTCAAAACAAGATCAAGAAACAAACTCAGATCAGTATAAAGATTATGTTGAAAAATTTGATTTGTGTCAAAAAGATTATATATAAAATATTGTTTCTGATTTATGGATCTGTGAGAAAAAAAAATATTAAAGATATAATTGTTTGATTAATTGTTCTTCAGGATCGTCTCCACGAATGATACCATGATAAATGCTTCAGAAAAATATTATAGAATCAGATAAAACTTTTGTAAGAGTTATTACAAAGTTATATAAGAGACAACTGTTGTAAGGACAAAAAGTCAAGATAAAGTAACAAGGTCAAGTCAATGAAGACTAGACTTGGTTTTTACAAAAGTATAGTATATCTAATAAGACATAGGGAACACGTACGTACATTATATGCATCACTTTGAAACTCTTTCCTGAGAGCTTTAAGATACCTCTTACTGACATGTTTATTTTAGATTGGCGACACTTCAGATAATGCAATGCGTCCGGTAAAAAAATTGTGCCTGTGGGTTTGTTTTGGCTCACAACGGTAGACTTAGAATCTTTATGCAGATTTTTTTTCAAAGTGGATTGATTATAAAGCAAATATACATGGGTAATTAATGACAAATTTGGGTCACAATGGTAGGATCGGCTAAACTCGATTAGAAAATTTAGTTTAAAAGCCTAAAGTCAATTCAAGAATTCTGGACTCCCAAAATAAATGGATGCAGCTCCAGAAAATCGTTTTTTTTTACTTATATCTCTGGTATGTCAAATGAGGAGATGCACATCATAAAACAAACTTGATTTTATGCTTGAATCTCAGTGTCGTGGTAAGAGCTAGACTTCCACTATTATTTGTTAGGGCTTGATTTGTGATTTGAATCTGATTCAGGATAAATTAGATATTAAATCATTCGTTTTTATTGTTTTTTTATATCTGATTCAGCTCATACATCTGACTCAGAGTTATTTGAATCATGTATCATTTTATACTTGACTCGTTGGACACATATTTAATTGGAATAAAAAAAAAATTATAACTATATTATTTTATAATTTTTGAATAAGACATAGTTAGTCAGATCTAGACGACTCGGAATTAAACAAACAACCTGCTAATTACGACTTTTACAAGGCCTAAAATCAGTTTTTAAGGATCGTGCCATTGAACTCACACACTCGATTTCACCTAGAACTAGATGCATGAGAACGTCTTAATAGCTGAAGATACCTCACCAAATTTTCACACAAGTGAACAACTTTGAAGATTTATTTTCTAATTTAGATAGCTTAAAAGTGATAAAAAGTTCCATCATGAAACTTACATCCATAGTCCATATATACTCCATAAACTCCATCCCAACAGTGATTTTAAACAGTATAATTCAATCACCGCTTATAAACAATGCTGTCTTTTGTAATTTGTATAAGACAAGTGACGATTTGGAATTAGCTCCACTAGCCACTTATGCCATATAAAATTCTAGGACCCAGGAACCATCCAACATTTACACCTTGATTGGTTGAATTGAAATTCTAAGAATTTAATTATGGGATAATATAATTTTTGAAATTGAATTTCAAAAAATTAAATTTAAATCTAAAAAATTAATGTTTAGTTAAGATAATTTAATTGCTTTTATTTTTATCTTAAAATTTAATTTCATTCCATTGTTGAACTAGTGAAATGAAAAATTATCATTTTGAGGGAATTAGATTTTTAGAAGTAAAAAAAAAATAATTACACAAAGTTGGTTTATCTTGCTTGGTTCAAATAATTGGATACATTCCCTAAAAAATTGATCAGCAAACATTTAATTCCTTGAACCAAACATACTATTTAAGTGTACAACTAAGATTTTATATTCAACAACAGAGGCGCATAGAGACCAAGGGGAACACTAGACCCGTTAACATGCTATTTAAGTGTAGCAGCTAAGATTTTATATTCAACAACAGAGGCGCATAGAGACCAAGGGGAACACTAGACCCGTTTGTTTTCAAATCTCAGTGTAAATTAGGTTTAGTGTAAACTGAAAAATATTATGTCTTATATGAATCTTGGTACCTCAAAAAACAACCGTTTCGGTTTTATCCGGTCGGTTCTAGGTAACCATGTATTCAGTCAGTTTTATGTAACTAACAGTCCAAACTTTTTTACAGAAATCTAAATAGCAGCAACCAATAGTTTCATATGATATAACCCATTAGTCTGTCTAAACAACATAGCCAATAGTTGATAATTTGTAATAAATAAAAAAGATCCAACATACACATAATAATATAAATACAATACAACTCTCATATTTGAAACACTAAAACAAGCATTGATACCGAGTTTATAACAACATCTTGCTTTCTTACTTGCCTGTCACGAACAAGGGCTGAGTTTATAACAACAACTTGCTTTCTTACTTGCCTGTCACGAACAAGGGCCTGAGGCCTTACAATCCCTTTCAAAGTTCTCAATGCTCGCCTTGACTACAAGCACATAAATCACCAATCAACAAAAGCTAAGCCCAACATAAACTGAACTCCAAAGACGGCAAGCAAAAAGACAAATAAACAAGTGCAAAACCTGGAAAAATCTCTTTACCAAATTAAACTGTTGTTATTAACATGCTACTGAAACCCCTGCAGCTATGAGTTATATTTTTGCCCAAAAAACAGAACATGTTAACGTGTGCTACTTGTAAAAGCTTAACTTCTTAGAGCTGAGCAAATGTAGAGATTACCATATACCATGGTAAATGGAATATTCATTGACTTGATAATCTAGAAACAATTTTCATCATGACCAAAATATAGTCTGCAACAAGTAATTCCTTCCAAAGGCGTATACAGAACATATATGGAATTATGGAACTGAGTACTGGGGTAGTCATGCATGAATGAAATTTTATGAAATAGTGCAATTTCTAATGAAGAATAAAGTATGGGCAGAGAATATATACCTTGTTCAGGACGAACAAAGAAAAACAAGAATAATTGGGTAGAAACCCTAATTCAGAGAAATCCCAATTGCAGCAAACCCTATTCAGTAAATCCTTAATTGAAGCAAACCCTATTCATACTTACTGGTGTTGATTGATATTCTTCAATTAGAGAAACAGAATCCTGTAAAATCATTAATGCAAAATCAATTTTAATAAAACCTAATTTTTGAATTTCTAAACTTAATTCATGATAAACTAGTAACACAAGTAAATCAAATGATATAACATACCATTAATTGAAGAAAATGATCGATTGAGTTTGTTTAATCGTCTGAAATTGAGATAGTGTAGTGAAGATTAGGGTTGCAGTCACTTGCAGAAGAAAAAGAAGAGAAGTGATAGGAAAAGAAGAAGGAGGAGAAGAAGAAAGTAGTGGTGGTAGTACTGCTGTTTAATGGAGGAGAAGAAGAAAAAGAAGAGAATTCATGGCCGTTTCTGCGCTGTGGTGATGGAAGAGAAGAATAAAAATAAGAGTACTGAACTGAACGAAGGTTATGTCGAAGAATTAGGGGAAGTGGATATAAATTGTTGGACGATCATGATCTATCTGGATTCAATCTACGGCTAGGATAGTCGGTTTTTTCAATGGTGGTAGTTTTTGGTCAAACCAAAATCGAAACCATTAATTCTGATTTTTAATTCCTAAACCAAAACCAAATCATTAATAAATGGTTTGGTTCGGTTTTCTCCTGAACAGTTTGGTTCGGTTCATTTGGTTTTTCGTTACCATGTACAGCCCTACATGGACACGTCCCCATTAAAATATGTTGTACAAATCTTCATATAAATCTCAACCGTATATTATGAATTGTATTAGGACTGTCAGTTAGAAAACTAAACAAAGGATATTACTCCTTATTGGGAGTTGTTTACCCGATTGAAAAACTATTTTTTTTCTTTTTTTTTAAAGTAATTTTTTTTACTATTTTGTTTTATATATTAAATTTTAAATTTTTTTAAAGTTTTTTTCTTTTGATCGGACCTCAAAATCTCGATCATGAAATAATTTTGATTTCCCTACTAGTTTTACATAAGACTTGAACTTCCCAAATTATTTTATACGTAGACGCCGATTTTAAGGGAATTCCCCGTTCCCGCATAGGAGATGGCCACACATACGAACGAATGACGTCTTGATTAATTAGGAGGATTAACGCAGCAGCAATGTCCAAATCCAGAAGGGTCATTTGGTCCAACACATCGACCAGGTGCATAACCATACTTTTGTTAATAACCAAATTTAGCCACAAAATTTTTTGATGGATAAGTCATTTTTGTTCTCCTTAAGTTTAAATATTTGTCATCGTATGTAGTTCCTTGTGCATCCTTAGCCGGATATTATTTATCCTGGCTCTATCACTGAATTGTTTTATTGGTGACTGAATTCAATTGTGCGTAAATATTGGGATATTTATTTCATTAATTTCATGTTTTTTATCTAATGTTATTTTCACCAAGTCGATAATAGTATAACATAATAATAATAAAAATAGCTAATTAGTCAAAACGATACTAATTATTGATTGATATTCCAACTAGATCTTTATCTTAAAAGGCCACATATTTGAACGAACGACGCCTTAATTAATTAGGAGGATTAACGCAGCAGCAATGTCCAAATCCAGAAGGGTCTTTTGGTCCAACACAGCGGCCAGGTGCATAACCAAACTTTTGCTGGTAACATGTCATAGCACAACCCTCATCATGTAAGCATGGCTCATCCACCAGCGGGGCACAATCCCAATGTGGCAATGATCCATCTGCATTCACAAAAAATACAAAATGTTCTTACAATTTTGGTTTAATGATCATTACAAAAAAAAAAATCAAAGAGCTAATGGTAAAATCACTGGGAGATAAAAATGCATTCCGACTAATAACTTTTAGAAATAATATAAACTTTTATGAATCAAAGTAATAGATGAATATGTAGAAATATATCTAAAAAAGAGATACTAACCAGTAATTCTAGCAGCATTGACAAATGAGGAAACCAAAATAAAACCAAAAATGAGAGCAATGAGAGGAAACTGTCTGAAAGAAGCCATTTTGATGAATATCATTGGTTCTTAGAATCGGTAAGAACTTATGAGGTGTGGAATTTTGTATGTTAATTTCCCAGTATTTATAAACAAGAAGGAAAGATCTTTAATATCCAACTAAAACATAAAATCACAATTAATTTTGCATTAAGGGGAGAAATTATGGTGATAACTTATTAAGCCCATGCAAGACTTGAAACGCACAATTGAAGCTAATGGGAACCAGGCATTCTACAGCAAATGTATATCTAACAATAATGACTAGTTGTGCATGTTGGTATTGAAATGGAATTCGCATTTATAGGGTTACCGAAGCAGGGGAAGAAACTACTCTTTCAGTCAAGGTCGGAAAGAGGTGTCCAGCTAACCGAATGAGTTCGTCGGGTGCAGACAAGTCCAGCAACACCTCATTCGAGTCTCCAAATCCACGCAAAATCTAAGTATAATATCTTAAATCTTGCAATTTGAACACATAGATCACGGATGTTTTTTGGCAAGACATAGAGAACATGTACATACTATATGCGCAGCACTTTGAAACTCGTTCGCAGGAGCTTTAAGATGCCTCTTACTGACATGTTCATTTTAGATCAGCGGTACTTCAAATAATAAGATGCGTTCTGTAAAAAATTTGTGCCTGTGGCTTTGGTTTGGCTCACAGTGGTAAACTTAGAGTCAGGGATTGATTACAAAGCAGATATGGTTCACAATCAATGGCAAATTTGGGTCACAATGGTAGGAATGGCTAAAGCTAAACTCGATTAGGAATTTTAGTTGAAAGGCTTAAAGTCAGTTTCAAGGATTCTGGACTCACAGATGCACAAGAAAAAGTCTTAACGAATGAAGATACCTTACCAAATTCTCACACAAACGAACAACTTTATAGATTTTTTCTGTTCTATTCTAGATTGCCAAAAAGTAATCAAAAGTTTCATCATCAAACTCAATTCCATAGTCCATAGACTTCGTATATAACAAGTATAAATAAGTAGGTTGAGTTAGTAAAGATATATATCTATTGGGTAGTGACGGAATAGCTTTAGACAGAAGCCATTAACATAAAGTTATTCTATACTTCTAGCCTACTCTCCTGGTACACTAGTAACTAAAAGAAAGTAGTACTATCTTAGTTGATTAAATGAGAGATCATTCAGTGTTTCAGCATATTTTAGCTATTATTACCAAGTTTCTTTCTATTCATTCTTCTAGTTTCTTTAATTTCATCACTCAAGTTCTTAAGGTTGGACACGAAAATGAGAATAAGAGATTTGAAGACTAGTACTTTGCTGTTTTTGATGGTTCAAATTGTACTTGTTCTTGGTATGGTTTCTTGTTCTCTTTGAGTTATATTGCTTTCTCATGTAAAGATTGATTCTTTTTCTTTTTTTCTTCCTGAAGTACTTATATAGCTAGAGTTTGATCATTAGCTTTTCTATAAACATATGCAGTTTCTACAATTGAGGCAGCAGATTTTGCGATTCCGGTCACGGCCTTTTCGCCACCAGAGGGAAACACGACGTTCTTGGATGGCACAACATGGTGCATTGCTAAGCCAGGGGTATCACAGGTTGATTTGCAAATAGCATTGGATTGGGCCTGTGGATTGGGGTCAACTGACTGTAGGCCTATTCGATCCGATGGGCCTTGTTTTCAGCCAGATACTCTACTCTCTCATGCTTCCTATGCATTCAACAGCTACTACCAAGTGAATGGGAATAATGATATTGCTTGCACTTTTGGTGGAACAGCTACTCTTACTAAACACAATCCAAGTAATTCCTATCTTTATCTTACTCATTTTAATAGTCTTTACTGTTTGAGGTTTATTACTTTTCCCCTTTAGTTTGATTCTCAGTGAGCTAAATTCCGTGTTAACATAATGATTTTTTTGATTATAAGCATTCCAACCTTAATTACGTCTTAACATATCGAGTTCCTTTTGAGTATAAACATTTTGCTGGCAAAGCAAGGATTCAAAGTAAACGGGAAAAGAAAAAAAGTTAAAGAGATAAAAACTATAAACGAACAAATTTTGAAAGTTAGTTGATAAATGGGGACAACTGCTTTATTTGTTATGGTTGATTTAAAGACGCAATCTCAAATAACTACATTATTTCCACGAATTTGTTGTGGTTGATTTGTGCCTCGGTAATTGATTGATTGGAAACCAAGTAAAGAATGACAATAACAGTCAAATATAAAGCGGTATTTTAATATATAGAAAAAAAAATGTGTCCTGAATTGCACTTTCCTTTCATGAATAATTTTTTTGTGTGTGACAACTATAATGAAGTTCATTATAATAGCACGTTTTCATTGAATGCACTTGTGCTACTACGTAGAACGCAAAATTTATTAAGGTCGAGAGGAAAGGGTTTTTTTTTTTTTTTTTTTTTTGAGATTTGTCGACAGTGTTCATTCAGAAACACGGACCAAAAGAGAATTGTTATTTTGCAATTTGATCATTTTTGAATGGTTTTCTGAACCTTGTTAATTTGAGGTCAATCCATTTTACTTGAGGTCTACCACTAAAAATTAAAATAGGATATTTTGAAGTAAAATTAAAAACTCTTTATTTAGTTATTTTTATTTATGGCTAATATATTTAATTAGTGTTAATTAATTGTGTTAGTTGTGAATTAATTGTTTTAGTTGTGAAATTAATGTTGTTAATGAACAGTTAAAACATAAAAAAATAAGAAATTTTGGGATTTTTTTAAGGACATCAAATTAGAATCGGTGGATACAACGACACATGTGTGCCGATTCTGGTTTGATGTTCTTCATTCACGAAGAACATGAGGAATCGGCGTATGCGGGTACTCATATCAACCGATGTTAAAAAATCACACTCTAGAATTGGTCGATATTGACATTCATATCGACCGATTTTAACCAAAAAAATAAACAGAAAAAAAAAATGACAATTTGCAATTATCCAGAATCTGTTGATATGAATCTCCACATCAACCGGTTATATGTTGATGTTGAAAAACATCAAGCATAATCGGCCATCGTGTATGTGCATATTAGTCGATTGTTCTTGAACCCATAAAATTTTTAAAAAAAATTTGAACCCACGAAGAACTTAAAGAACAATCGGCTGATAAGTGCATTTATATCGACCGATTCTAGCAAAAAAAATTACAGACTGACTCTTGAATTTGAGTTCTTTTACAATCGATACTTATGGAGGATTGTATCTGCCGATTGTGATCAATCGGCTATACAAATGAAAAATATATATCGATTCTGGATTGATGTTCTTCATGAATCAAGAACAATCGGGCATAAAAATTAAGAACATATGTCGATTCTTGGTTGATTTTTTTCACGGATCAAGAACATCAAGAACAATCGGTCATCGTGTAAGTGCCTTATTGGCCAATTGTTCTTGAACCCAAAAAATTTCCAATTTTTTTTTTTAAAAAAAATGATTTGAAAAAGAAAAAATTTAATTTTTGATTGGTTTTGAGATAAATGGAAATAGATGGAAATATTAGAGATAAGTATGTAAATATAATTTTAACTAGTGAGGATAATTTAGTAGTTTCATCCTTTTTAGACATCCATTATCTTCTCGCCTAGGTGGGAACAAAATTAGATAGGCCTCGAATTAGCAGGTTCTTGAAAGTTGGAGCTAATAGGTAAATTAAATTTAGATTTTGTCCATAGGTGATTTAAAAAGTTGTTTTTTGACTTCTGAAAGTAAAAAAAATCACAAATTAATTTGGATACACAATTTTAAAAATAACTTATAGAAACAGAAATATTTTTGCTTCTGATATCCAAACATCCTATTAAAGATAAAATTTGATAAACTTGACCGCATACTCTTTTTATTTTCCTTTCGCATATAAGATTATTTCAGATTTAGTAATAAATTTACGGTAGAAACTTTATTCATTTTTCCCGTTTGATTAGATCAGTGAATTTTTTAGAGAATTGGCTGATAAAGTCTGTTCATTTTTAATTTTTAAGTTTTACGTTGATCAAATTTTTATTTGGTATTTTTTGATTTCAGGTTATGGAAAGTGTATTTACGCCTCATCACGGTAATCATAAACTTCAATAATATTTCTAATCAAACTTGGTCTTGGATCATGAGTACGTTTATCGAATATCCAGTGCAATGGATGGTCCCTTGAATCATATA
The DNA here is from genome assembly GCA_023531435.1 of Papaver californicum. Classification (NCBI taxonomy): domain Eukaryota; kingdom Viridiplantae; phylum Streptophyta; class Magnoliopsida; order Ranunculales; family Papaveraceae; genus Papaver; species Papaver californicum. The sequence goes on from JAJJMC010022854.1 coordinate 1,121,053, forward strand.
TTTACTTCCACACACAAAATTGCATTAGGATACACGGTTTTTGTAAAAAAAGATTTGTAATTTAAACATGCACAAGCTCCAACACAGATATATTAATTATTTTTGAATAGAAAATCTATATTATAGAATTTAGGATGACTAAAAAAATAAATACTCCTCCGTTTTTTAAAAAATGTTACCATTACTTTTTCAATTTAACCTATTTTTAGATTAAAATAAAAAAATGATAATGATATTTTTATAAAAATAGAAAGAGTATAACTTAAAAACATACCATGTTGTCACCAACACGTAAATGATATGTGTTTTTTTCCTGATTTTATTCTAGAAGTAGTGTTATACTTGTAATACCATATTTATTTACTTTCCTTTCTTTATGTCTCAGGCCGGACTCTTCCTCCTCATCTCTTTCACCTATTACGGATTTTTTATGGTTGCAAATTTTAGGTCTTATACTGTTGGTTGTAAGAAGCTGAAGCTAAAGGAGGCAACAAGCATTGTGCTTGATGTTTTTTTTTTTTTTTTTTGTAGGAAAAAGTATTAAAATTACAGAGAGGAAGTGCAACAATCTCTTGAAACATTTACTAAAATGTATACTTTTTTATTAATTTCTTTTTTTATATGGACCGGCTTCAATGTAAGGCCCAACCCACTAACTCCTAATACATTAATTATGCTTTAAATGGGCCTGGCTCTAATACCAAAGCCCAACCCGCTAACTCCTTACAAGTATATTATGTTAACAATGGGGATCAACCCCATACCTCTTATCTAGTGAAGGGATAAGAACCACTAAATTACAAACGTGGTTTATACTATCCCTTAGAACATCTCCGGTTTTAGGGATCAAAGTCTTATATAAGTATGATTTTTAGAATTTAAAATTTTTCCCACCAAATTTTCTTCTTTAACGTAAAGATCAGGGTCATACATAAAAATGACATGGCTAAGTGAAAGTAAAGGAAAAAGTGTAAAAACTCTAAACTTTCTTCATGACCTTGCGTGAGTAGGATTGGATAGCATGGGAAAGTGCTCAATGGGAAGATCAAGCCATTTGTATTCTACATGCTAAGAGGTTTGGTGTCCAAGATTATATTTTTTGTGTCGGTTAAGATCAAGCCATTTGTATTCCGCATTCAATACCAATGTTCAAGTACTGTTGGAGTCAAAAAGTGTCAGTGTGGAACTACCTAAGAACTTCCATAATTGAAACATAACACATTTTACCACCAAAGGAGGGTTAATGCAAGTACCAACAGTATTTTACGTAGTATCAAATAACCTTAAAATTGTTGGTAATTGGTAAATATCAAACTTATGAATAAAATATACAATTGAAAATTACTGAATCGAGGCGCATCCTAGGTTGCTTTTTTTGAGGTTATCCATGTATCTGCAGAACTATGTCTGATGCAGCAGATGATGGACTCGAAACCCCCAAGATATAACTGCTCAGTACACTGTAGTTCTTTTGTTTCTGAACTAGCTGGGAAGAAAAATAGAAAAATACCACTTTATAAAGTTGCCAAAGAAAACTCAATACACAAAATCATATATAATAGAAGTAGAGAGAAGAGGATAGTATATCTAGATCTTTATCCAAGTGCAGTTTTATAGGAGATGAAAACACTATTAGACATAGTATTGTAAAAAGTCAAGTCTTCATTGACTTGACCTATGTCTGTCTTGACTTCTGTCTAGTTGTCCTTACAGCTGTGTTGTCCAGTATAAATGTTTGTAATAACTCTTACAACATTTATCTTTTTTAATACAATTCTTCTTTAACCTTTCTCATGGTATCACTCGGAAAACGATCATAATCAATATTTACTCAAATTTTTAACCAAAAACAAGATCAATTGCAGAATCAAACAACTTTTTAATATATTTTTCAGATTCAATTTTATAAAAAATCTTTGAATCCAATACCTGTTTCGATACAATTTCATATTGATTTCAAGATTCAAGTTTTAATCTCATAATTATTTGTTGATGACATTAATTGTTTACACTAGAAAAAGAAAAACAATATCAGACAACGTTGAGGAATCTACTTCCGCTTCTCAAGATGGTAATTCATCTTCTCTGAATTTTTCTTTACCTTTTTCTAATATAACAAATTTTATTTCTTTGAAATTAGATTCAACCAACTTTCTTCTATGGAGAGATCAATTTGAATTGATTTTGATGTCAACGGATTTATATGGACATGTGACTAGTGATGATCCAGAACCACCTAGAGAAATTACTGTTGATGGTGTTCAAAGTATCAATTCAAGATGGGTTTATTGGAAAAAGCTAGATTGTTTTGGTATGAGCTGTTTAAAGGCCACTTTAACATCTTTTGTATTTGGTGATGTTTTTGGTTTATCTTCATTAAAGAAAATTTGGTCTTTTCTTGAAACAAGCTTTAAGAATCAATTTATGGCTAGAAAATCTATGTTAAGGAATCAATTACATACTTCCAAGAGAAGTAATCTCTCAATTCTTGTTTATCTTCATAACCTAAAGACTATATCTGATTCTTTAACTGCTATTGGAGAAAGGGTTAGTGAGTGAGATTTAATAATGCATGTGTTGAATGGTTTGGGAAGAGAGTATGATAATTTTGTTATTTCAGCATAGAATAAGGAAACTTCTTTCACATTTGCAGAAATAAAACCAAGACTTTTAAATCAAGAGCAATGGATTATTGATCAACAACAAATTGCTAGTAGTATTTCTGATACACAAAATCCCATAGCCTTTTATGGTAGAAATATGAATTATGGTAATGGAAAGAATAAAAACAAGAATTTTTCTAATAATTCTAGTTATGGTGTGATAGACACATTTTTGTGTCTGATTTGTCTCAATTATTTATTTTGTTAGTGCTCGATTGTGTATTAATATTGTCATTTTATGTGTTTGTAGGTATTTTTTGGAAATAAATATTGTTCGAAAAATCGGCTCGAAAAAGTTACTAAAGGCACCCATTCGGTATTCAAAATCAAAATTTGGCGGGAAAAGTTACTCTCTTACATATTTGAATCTGTGAAGATATCAAATGATATTTTTGGGATATTTTCTAGTTTTAAAGACATGATGTATTATTTCCTTATCAATAAGAGTTGTACACACCAAATCAACTAAAGGTAAGGACGAGAAAACAAAATAGATTGAAAAGAAATATTCCCGTGAAACAAAAAAATCTCGTCAATTAGTTAGAAAAGGAACGAGATATTCTCGATCATTGGTCTGTGTAAGAGTGAAGTTATTGAGAAGATATTCTTGAATCAAGATAAGGAAACATATTAGAAGAGGGTGATCGTGATTTTGTTTAAAGAGAAAGAAAATATCCGATAATAAACAGCTGAGAATTTTTCATTCAATGAAAAATATTTTTTTCGAAGATTTGGATGTTGATTGGTGTTTTGTATAAATAGAGAAGATTGGGTTCGAAGATGGGGGGCTGGCAGAGGCCAAAGAGTGAGAAATCAAAATTCAGAAAATTCTGCTCATGTGAAGAAGATGAAAAAACCGTCGTCAATAGGTCTGAAGAAGAACATCGTCGTAAAAAGAAGAACTTCGTTGTAAAAACTAAGAACAACATCATAAAAAAATAAGTGATCTTTTCTGTTCCTTTCAGCAACAGAAAAGAAACACTTATATTTGTTGTTGTTTCATTCTTCTTTATAACATTTATAAACGTCTCAAATTCACTGTGTCAGTTTTATTTCTTCTTTTTAAAACACTTTTTAGCCATGCATTCATATTTTGAGTGTGTTTTGAGCACCATGAGCTAAACCCCATCACTGGGACAATGGAGGAAGTTATTTTCCACACTTGTTTGGTAACTATATTTAATTCTTTTATGACTTTTGGACTAATTTAAATTGAATTATGATTTTTACTAATTAGGTGTGATTTTGTTTGATGGTGTATGCTTAGTCTAAAGTACCTTTGATGCGTCATGCTTATGATTTACCTATAATGTTTTAGAAATTTATTTTGGTAAAGAATTATAGTCAAAAAAAAAATTTATGTTATGATCTATATATTGTCTAGAATTAATATTTGAACCATATGAATATGAAAAATTAGTGGAATCCTGAGTCCCAGTCTCTTGTAATTTTGCTACCATCTTTTGTCTATTTGCTAGTTTTAGTATTAGAAATTAGAAATTAAATCTAAAATCAACCTTCACAAGTCTTAGAGTTCGAATCCTTTATTTACCACTACTATAATCACATCATGGTGGTAATTACAAGAATGTTGGTGCTTCAAGACAGAATGGTACTTTGAAGCAAAATAATTTTCAAGAAGCTTCATCATATGCTAGTGGATATGTCATAAGAGATTACTCTCAAGTTGAATGTCAAATTTGTTGGAAGAAAGGGCATTATGCTAGTAGGTGTCATTTCAGATACCATCCACCTACTTTTACTAATACTTCTGGCGATATTGCAAATGCCTTTTAGCAAGTTCTTTTTGATGAATCTAATACTTCATATAGTGGTAATACTTCTGGAGTTCAAGAATTTACTGGGTTTACTGCTAATACTTCTGCACCATATTGGTTGTCAGATACTGAATCAACAACACATATAACTGGGGTTAGATCTCTACTTCAACAATCTACTTCTTACAAAGGAAATAAGCATGTTCAAGTAGGCAATGGTAAACTAATTCTAGTATTCAAACACCTGGAACTAGTTTTAGGATGAACAACATTTTATTAGTTCCTGAGATGAAACATTTGTTATCAGTGGCCAAAATTACTAGAGACAATAGTTGTTATTTTAAGTTCTATCCATATAGTTATGAAATAACATAATTGTGTTCAGATGTCTTACCAGATCATGGAAGGTTAATAATATGTATCCAATAGCGTTTTTGCCTGCATTTTCTCATTTTTCCTTTTCAACTACTCTATCTGCATCTCCATAAATATGGCATGACATGTTAGGACATCCTTCTAATCAAATAGTTCAGAAATTACATTCTCAAAAAATAATTTTGTTGATTTATGCACCTTCATCTTCTTTGTGTCATCCTTGTCAATTAGCCAGAAGTAAAAAATTACCTTTTCAATTGTATAATTTACATAAGACAACTCCATTAGCTCTTATACATTGTGATGTTTGAGGTCCAACTATTCCTTCACTAGATGGTTATAAGTATTATATAGTCTTCATTGATGATTAGTAGATTTAAATGGATTTATCCAATGGAATTGAAGTCTGAAGTTGTTTCTTATTTTACCCATTTTAAAAATCTTACAGAAAATCAATTTTGTACAAAAATTCAATCTTTTCAAGTTGATAGTGTTGCTGAAAAAGTTAAAGGACCATTCAAGGTTTTATTAGAAGCTAGTGGTATTCTTATAAAAATTTCTTATTCTAAAACCCTTGAATCGAATGACCTTGTGATAGGATTCTAGAATACCTATATAATAGTAACCGCAATCGCACGACGTCTAAGATGTAGAAGCGGCAAATACGGGTCGAACCCACGGGGAACGGGAAAATACTGCAACCAATATCTCTAATGAACTAACCAGAAATGATGTTTTGGGGATTTTCAGAACAAAATTAAAATAAGAAAAATAAACTAAACTAATAAAACAACTAACAGAGAGAGTCGATAACCAGGTTTTATAGCATCCATCATTATTTATATTGAATTAATAAAGAGAAACATAACTCATGAATATTTGTCTGTTGTCCGTTCTGACATCATCTATTATATGTATTAGAGTCGTAAACATCACTGGGATACCCTAAGCATGGTGCATAAAAATCTCTAAGTCTCATCATACACCATCAAATTGCATTAGCGAGAAAATTATACGAAACTAAATGTAGGTTCACAAATAATACTTGTAATTATAAGCATACCCCATCAAAGGATTTAACCCAAGCATGAAATATTAAATAATAACACAAATATATTTGTGACCCTAATTATGCGCATAGGTTACTGTAATGTACAGAACCAATGAAGCAACAACTGATTTTATCATTAAACCAATAAACAAAAATCAAGAACTAATTTATTCAATTCATAATAGTCTTTTGCTCAATAAATCAATTCAAATAGCCTATTACTCAAAGTGGTTTCAAACATGAAACCCTAGTTACAAAAATCTAACTTAACATGGCTATGGATTTCTCAAAACCCATTAAAAATAGATAACAAAAGTAGAAGGGAAAGATTAAAACGTTATTAGTTCTTATGCCTCTTCAACTTCTATTGTTCTGTCTTTTTCCTCTCTGCCTACGCCAGCCACTATCCGTCTGGCTCTCTTCTACTTTCAGCCGCCAAACAGCTTCTCCTCTCATCGGTCCTCCAACCCTACTCACAGCCGCAACTCCACCCAAAACCGAGCCAAAATCCCCCCCCCCCCCCAAAAAAAAAAAAAACTCTCGTCTATTTCGTTTTATAGAAGACTCAAAAGTAGTCAACTAACCCTTTCCATGTCACTTTTAGCCTGCTTCCAATGAAACAACACCTGACCGACTGTCTGAAGTTTTTCTCCATATAGTCTAACGCCAACTCTCAAAAACAAAACCTCAAAGAGAAGTTCGCCTCTTTCCAACATAAATCTGACACCGACCACTTCACTCCAAGACCAAACAACAAAGGCCACGTCTACTCCAGCAACCAAAGCAATGCCCCACTCTTCTGACGTTACCTTGCTTCTTGTTGTGTTGTCACTTATACCCTAAAAAGAATCCATCCATACTTTCGTTTTTGTCTCCACATCTACACCTTCATATCTCAATGACCATGTTAACAACCACTGACTTTTTCTTTTATGTGTCAGCCAACTCCAATTCCGGGTCCAATGCAGCCATTCGATGCAATTTTATCAGTATAGCCAAGTTTTTTCGTAATTTCGGGTTTTACGTATCTTACTTATAAAAACATAAAAATAATAAAATTATTATAAAATCAAGTACTAGTAAATATAAATTAAGTTGCAAATATGTATAAATTATGTCCGTATCAAATACCCCTAAACTTATATTTTGCTAGTCCTCATGCAAAATTAATCTAAAGATAAGATAAAAATCATAACTCACTTTCATAGGAATCGCGACTACATTTAGCATGTGTAATAAGCCTTTAAACCCCTAAGTGGCCTTAGCGGACGAGTTTTGTCTCGTGAGGGTTTACAAGAGATATACCCATAAAACCTTTACTCTAGCTTCTAGCTACCTTTGAACGATGCAGGATAGACACTAAACAAGCTATTTAGTTGGCATACTAAATTCTTCGGCTATAAGAATCATTACTCTGTATGAATCCAATTGTTGTACACGAGTTTGCACTCAGCGTACTAAAATTCATATAAGAATGCAAAACTCTACTCAAATAATCATTGAACATCCAAAACTGGATAAAAATTGTCAACATTCACATTGCTCGAAATCAATTAGATTCAAACACAAGGATAGATTAGAAGATGGATACGGAAGTGATGAATGATGCATATGTTGACTAAGGTGAACGGTGTTTCCCATATCTGTCTGAAGGTCGCCGCCAGGATGAATCCTAATGGATTGAGATACGCTCCCACTGGTCTTAATCCTTATATTAATATTGACTCAGCTGGTATATACAAGGGCACCATCGGTCGATTTATTGAAAATAAAATAATTATTCACTCATTTTTTTCATCATTTTTTTTTTCATTTTAATTTTTTCTTGTCTCAATTAAATACAATGATGGGGCTTGATTTCAATCACTCTACTTCATCCCAACGCGATAACAAGTCGATATTAGTGCCCATCACTTAGAGAAACACAAAATTATAAAAATAAAAATAGAAGGTGATATGGTCATGATGATTCCGAGATATGTTTGTTCAATGATTATCATTTTATTTCTAACACATGAGTGCATCCTTCTATGAATAGACCATTTAGCTGGGCACACCAATTCCTGTAGACAAGAGTTATGTTTCCATCTACCTAGAATGGTTATTGTCGTCCTGATTAGTTCACAAGTTTCTAGATTTTGGAGTTCTTATTGGCATCAATTTTTTGAAACTCTACCCCCAAACCTAAATTTAACATTGTCCTCAATGTTTCAAATTGTGCAACCTAGAATGGTGTTTCAAACTGTGCAACCTAGAATGTATGCAATAAATATAAATAAGAGAAACAAATATAAATAAAAGTGAAGGGATTGGAAGATTTTACCTGATTGACGCAAGAAAAGTAGTATTCTCTATAACACACATCAAACGATAGTAATAACAAAGAAAACTGAAAATAAAATAAAAATAAAAACAAAAAGTCTAAAAAGAAAATGAAGTAAGAAAATAAAAATCTACCTACTGGATATGTACATAAAGGATCTCCAAAAATTAACAACCTGAAAATTTGGGGATCAATCCAAAATACAATATTTACAAATGACAGCTTCATACTTATATTATGGCAACACGGAGACACTGAAACTATCAAAAACAAGGATTTCCCCCAAACCTAGTTTTTACTACACTTGGAAGTGCGTAAAGAACAAAATATGGGGACAATATTGGAATTGGGGAAGTATCAACTGGTTCATACACAGTGTTAGGAACATGCAAATCCTCTGGGTACTTGGATGCAAATTAGTCCAACAAAACTTTAGAAGCACATAATTCTAACCCTAAATTAAGTAACTTTTTGGAAGTCTAGGGGTCTAGAAACATCTTCTAAGTCGGGTGAATAATCTTGTGAGATAGATTCATATATGGAATTAGGTAAATCATACACACAATCATCTATATATTCTGTCTGGAACAGAGAGTCACTACAAAGCTGATCATTATCAGCAAATAATCTCTGGCATTTCCAGAACTCTTAATCTTTGTTCCAAACTAAGCGCTCTGTGTTTATAATACTTCTCATATATCGTTAGAGGTGATTATTCACTTACCATATGTGAAGCAAGAACTTCCTTATGCCATGACGCATACATATATTCCTTGAGTGTCATCTTAGATGACGTCTCCTGAGAAAGGAGTCATCATCCTCAGAAAATTATTTGAAAATAAATACTAAAACAAAAAACAAGTAAAAAGGAAAAAGAAATCCTAAAAAAAATAAAAAAAATATAATACAAAGTAAAATAGAACCTAAACTACGATTAGAAAATCAAAAATACTAATCACAATATTTTACAAACGCTTCCCGGCAGCGGCGCCAAAAATTGATAGGATTTTGGAATACATATATAATAATAACAGCAATCGTACGACATCTACAATGTAGAAGCGCCAAATACGGGTCAAACCCAGAGGGAGCGGGAAAATACTGCGACCAATATCTCTAATGAACTAACAAAAAATGATGTTTTTGGGATTTTCAGAATAAAATTAAAACAAGAAAATAAACTAAACTAATAAAACAACTAAGCAGAGAGAGTCGGTAACCAGGGTTTATAGCATCCACCACTATTTATATTTAATACTGAAGAGAAACATAACTCATGAATATTTGTCTATTGTCCTTTCTATCGACATCATCTATTATATGTATTAGAGTCGTAAATATCACTGGGATACCCTAAGCATGGTGCATAAAAATCTCTAAGTCTCATCATACACCATCAAATTGCATTAGCGAGAAGATTATATGAAACTAAATTTAGGTTCACAAATAATACTTACAATTCTAAGCATACCCCATCAAATGATTTAACCCAAACATGAAATATCAAATAATAATATAAATATATTTGTGACCCTAATGTGCATAGGTTATTGTATTGTATAGAACCGGTGAAGCAACAATTGATTTTATCATTAAATCAATAAACAAAAATCAAAACTAATTTATTCAATTCATAATAGTCTTTTGCTCAATAAATCTTCAAATAGCCTATTACTCAAAGTGGTTTCAAAAAATCCTAGTTACAAAAATCTAACTAAACATGCCTATGGATTTTTCAAAACCCATTAAAAATAGATAACAAAAGTAGAAGGGAAAGATTAAACCGATATTAGTTGTTATGCATCTTCAACTTCTATGTCCTCCAACCCTACTCACAGCCGCAACTCCACCCAAAAATCCCCCCCAAACTCTCATCTATTTCGTTTTATAGAAGACTCAAAAATAGTCAACTAACCCTTTCCATGTCACCTTTAGCCTGATTTCAATGAAACAACACCTGACTCAACTTATTTTCTTACTTTTCTTCTCTCTGTACGTGCTAGTCTAACTCCACCTCACCGACTGTCTGAAGTTTTTCTCCATATAGTACCTAACGCCAACTCCCAAGGACAAAACCTCAAAGAGAAGTTCGCCTCTTTCCAACATAAATCTGACACCGACCACTTCACACTCCAAGACCAAACAGCAAAGGCCACGTCTACTCCAGCAATCAAAGCAATTCCCCACTCTTCTGACGTTACCTTGCTTCTTGTTGTGTTGTCACTTATACCCTAAAAAGAATCCATCCATACTTTCGTTTCTGTCTTTCCACATCTACACCTTCATATCTCAATAACCATGTTAACAACCACTGAATTTTTCTTTTATGTGTCAACTAACTCCAATTTCGGGTCCAATGCAACCATTCGATGCAATTTTATCAGTATAGCCAAGTTTTCTCGTAACTTCGGGTTTTACGTAACTTACCTACAAAAACATAAAAATAATAAAATTAGTATAAAATCAGGTACTAGCAAATATAAATTAAGTGGTAAATATGTATAAATTATGCCCGTATCACCTTGCTGAAAGGAAGCATAGGCACATTACTGAGATGGAAAATTCCCTTTTGTTTAATTAATGCTTCCTTTTCTAAAAGAGTATTGGTATGATGTTTTTCTTACAACTACATATTTGATAAATAGAACTCCCACAAAAATTTTACATTATAAATCTCCAATTGAAATTCTTTTTGGTAGTGTTCTAGATTATTCTATTCTTAAGGTCTTCGGAGTTATTTGCTATCCTTGTTTAGCTCATTCAAGAGCATATAAACTTTCTCCTAGATTTGTAAGATGTGTTTTTGTTGGTTCTAGTTCTCTTCATAAGGTTTATAAATGTTAATCATGTTTTTAAAAAGCTTTATGTTTCCAGACATGTTATATTTGATGAATCACTATTCTATTTTACTAGTCCTGTGTGAAAACAGAAGGGAGCCCCAGAAAACATATTCTAAGTAGAGGAAATGTCAATAGGGTAGAAGGATCTTTTGAATCAGAGGCCAAAATAGAAGCTATATCAAAAAGGTTAGAATCTTTAGAACTGAGTCATTCTAGTTGTGGAAGTAAACCCAAATAATTTTGGGAAGGACAAACTGTTGAAGAGCAAGCCTATGCTCTTTATAATAACACTAGATTTGATAACCATCAGAAGTTTGACCCTTATTTAGAAACCTATAACCCTGGTTGGAGAAACCATCCTAACCTTTCTTGGTCTAAGGGCCAAAGTCAAGGTCAGTCTAGTAATTTTAAGGTTCCCTCAGGTTTTGGTCATACTAAGAATCTTTCAAAACCGGTACAATTTTAGAATCCGCTAGAAAAGACGATCATGAGTTTAGCAGAGTCTGTCGCCTCGTTAACTCAGAACACTAAAGATTTTCAGCAATCGGTTGAACGAAATTTAGAAGACAATAAAAAGATGATCCATGCTAACTCTCAGGCTATTTCTCATTTAGAAACCCAGGTTGGTCAAATCGCTGAGTCTTTGAGAGAAAGACAAAAAAGTAGGTTTCCTAGTCAACCCCAACCCAATCCTAGAGGATTTCATGAAATATATTTTGGTGAGAAATCATCAAATCATGTGAATGCAATTAGAACCCTTAGAAACGGTAAAATATTAGACAACAAGGTAACTATGCCTGATAGTGAACATAGTGTAGTTCACCCTTCTGATCCAGTAGCTGAAGAAACTGATGAAGTCTCTTTAGAGTCCGAGGTAGTCCCTCATAAGCTGGATTTTATGCCTAGAGCCCCGTTCCCACAACTGTTAGCACCAACCAAGAGGGAATCCAACTTTAACGACATAGTGGAGGTTTTTAAGCAAGTCACGATCAACCTTCCATTATTAGATGCAATTAGGCATATTCCTTCTTATGCCAAGTTCCTTAAGGATATGTGTACGCGAAAGCGAAAACTTAATGTACAAAAGAAAGCCTTTTTAGCTAGTCATGTGAGTTCGATTATTTAGAACAATACAACCCCTAAGTACAAAGACCCAGGTTCCCCAACCATTTCTTGCACAATAGGTAACTACCATGTTGAGAAAGCATTACTTGACTTAGGAGCCAGTGTGAACTTACTTCTGTATCATGTGTACCTCCATATAGGACTTGGTTATTTGAAACCTACTCAGATAACACTGCAATTAGCTGATAGGTCTGTGAAAATTCCTCGTGGTGTCATAAAGGATGTTCTTATTGAGGTCGATAAGTTTATTTATCCAGTAGATTTTGTTGTCCTTGATACCCAACTTGTCCCTGACCCAGAGAATCAGATACCTGTGATATTAGGTCTTCCGTTTTTAGCTACATCTAATACGATCATTAACTGTCGAAATGGTATTATGAACTTATCGTTTGGTAATATGACTATTGAGATGAATATTTTTAATATTAGTGACCAACCACCTGATCTAGACGACACATGCATTAAATAAGTTAACATGATATGAACATTAGTTCAGGAGTCATTACCAAATAATTTGATAGAAGATCCCTTAGATAAATGCCTAACCCACTTTAGATTTGATGTTGACGATGATACTGTTATTAATGAGGTGAATACCTTGTTAGATTCTGCACCTTTGATGGACACTTATAATTGGAAAACTAATTTTGAACTTCTACCAGTTCATAAGTCCACCTTATTTTTTTCTACAGAGGAAGTTGAGGGTAGTTCTGACCTTAAGGACTCTACTATCCAATCAATAGTTTTTAGTCCATCTGGGAGTAGTGTCCACCCTAAGTTTGGGGGTACCGATGATTCTTGTGATTGTCAAGTATCCCTACTTAAAGTCCCTAACTTGGGACTTGACATATATACCTATACCATTTTACAAGATCATCTTCAAACTAGATTCTCTGAGCCTGGTGATGTCTAGAAAGAAGCTCAGTTGTTAGAAACCCATCCTCTGGTCGATGTGGTTTACCTAGGCGATAATACCAAAATTGACTTTGTTTTTCCACCAAAATATTTTCTTCCATATGTGGGAACGTCAGAATTTCAAATGTGTCAGTTATTAAGTTTTGAGACTAATCCTAATTACTTTAGGGAATTAGAATCGACACATTTGTTTAAGAATGACCACCTTCATAGTAGTCAATTGTGTGAGTCAATCTGATTGACTTTGAGGATCCATAATTATTCAGGTTATTATTATGTGCATCTAAGTTCTTAGTTGAGTTATTCCAGACTCTACAACCTGATCCTGTTGATCCTGCCTACGAGAAAATCCATCCCATGAAAATATTTTACTTAGACCCTTTTATAGAGACTAAACCTGAACCACAGCTAGAAGTAGTTGTCTTAAACAGAAAACTAGACAAGGGTGTGCTCGGTTTGTTCATTTTCTTGGTCTGTTGCAATTTCCTCTTATTTGTGATAGCACTATTTGAGTCAGATGACCCACAGTTGTTCCGGCTATTGTTATATGATTCTATGAGGTGACTAATTCTTTCTAAGTTTGGCTGAAGACTTTAAACTTAGCAATTCTTGGGAGGTAACCCATTCTCATGTGAAACGGTAATATCTTTCCTTAACTCATTTCCTTTGATTGGTAACAGTTTCTCCTTGTTCATATTTTTAATCATTCATCTTTAGAACATTGAGGACAATGTCAGATTTAAGTTTGGGGGTAAGGGAGAAACTTTTAAGTGCAATATAAAACTCCAAAGTCTAGAAACTTGTGAACAATTCAGGATGAAACTGACCATTCTAGGTAGATGGGAACTTAGCTATTTTTCTATAGGAATTGGTGTGCCCAGTTTAATGGTCTATTCATAAAAGGACAGAGTTCAGGTGTTAGAAATAACATGATAGTTGTCACCATATCTCAGAGTTTATTTCAACCATATCACCTTCTCTTTTTATTTTTGTAATTTTTGTGTTTCTCTAAGTGATTTGGTGGGGCACCAGTATCGAATTGTTATCACCGCCAGGATGAAATAGAGTGTTTGAGATCAAGCCCAATTCTTTTTTTTAAAAAAAAAAAAATCGAGTATTGGAACTTCGATAGCAATATGTGTGTGTTCTCCCTGTCTTCGTATCCTAAGCAAGCGTGGAACGCAGGATCCATGGGAACTATCATGTATGATGCTGATAAGGACCATGCGCTTGGATTCAATTTGATCCAACCATGTTGTCAGTACATTTATAGTTGCTTTATTTCCAATAAATTGATCGTTGGGACCCTTGTATATACCAGTTGAATCGATATTAGTATTACGAGTAAGACCATGAATCTCAATCCATTAGGATTCATCTTGGTACCGACCTTCAGACAGATATGGGAAACACCGTTCACCTCAGTCAACATGCGCAAACTTCATCATCTCCATATCCATCTTCTAAATCTTTCCATGAGATTGAAAAGTCAAGACACGCCGGAAAAGAAAGTTACTCTCGGATTCAGATTAACAAAGATTTGAGTTGGATTTGGAGTGTTCTTTGTGTTCTAATCGGTTAAGAAGAGTTAGTAGGGTTCACTAACCTATAAATAGCAAAGAATATTAATAAACAAGCAAGCGAGAGCAGCCGGAAAAGTTTCCAGGAAGAAGAAAAAATCTGCTGGTACAGAACACATTAAGAACATAAGGCTCCAAAGAACAGTCGTAGTTTCTGTTGCATATTCCTTTAAACTTCTGAAGCTGTCAGGAACCGTACTTTATTATTTCTCTTTACTTTTCTCTTCAGCAACACAAGAAACATTCTCTGTAA